>JANXJC010000064.1:1646809-1684544 GCA_027564655.1 Leptodon cayanensis | reverse complement strand
CTGTTGCAACAGGCCCTGCTAAAAAGTTTCTCCCCATCTTTCTTATAAGCCCCCTTTAGGTACTGGCAGGCTGCTCTGAGGTCTCCCCAGAGTCTTCTCCAGGCTAAACAAGCCCCACTCTCTCAGCCTGTCCTCATAGGAGAGGTGTTCTGTCCCTCTGATCATTTTTGCAACCCTCCTCTGGACCCGCTCCAACAGGGCCAACAAGTACTTGCAAGGAGCTTGTAAGGTAGTGTCATCAAAAGATTTGTTTTTGAGAGAAATACCTGAAAACTTTCTTTCCAGATGGGTATCCAAACAGGCCTGCAGACTGGAAAGTGCCAACTCAGTGGGACACAGGCAGTACCAGTTGTGCACCACAGTGGCCACCAAAGGAAGGCGGTGAAGAGGTCAGCAGCTGCAGGTGCAGGTGGGATCAGAAGGTGTGCTTGCTGCATCTATCTTGAAGAGGCTTAGGCTGGGCTCTTACAGATACCATCCTCCTGTGATAAACTGTACAAGGTGTTCTAGAACAAAAGTTAGCAACTATTTGGTAAAAATAAATTGGTTAAATCACAACCATTGAATGAGAAAATTAAAATTCATTAAAAAAAAAAACAAACCACCAAAAAAACCCAGAACCAGAATAGTCTAGAATAAAACACATTATCTGTAAAACCTTGTCTAAAAGTATTCCTGCCCACATAGTACATTAAAATGCTTTATTGAAGATAATATGCTAGTACAGTGAGGAGAGATACAGAGCATACTGTGTTTCTTAAGCCATTCGGTCAGGGCCCTTGTGACCAAGACAGATATTAATTCCAAGCAAACTGTGAGGGGTTGCTGAGGTCTGCTTTGCTAGGCTGCCTTGGGACCCAGTACATATCTAGTTGTCCTGTTAGAGCACTGTACCTCCTTAGCATCGCTGTGAAATCTCCTATGCCGATCCTCTTACCTCTCCAAAGTGGAGGTTTAATTATATGGGGCCTTGGTATGTGGCTGTAGGGCGAGAAAGGCGGGCCGGTCAGTCACCCAGCATCTCTGCCACTGTGGTAATAGCAAACGCTTATGTGGTCAGACACCAGGGAATTCCTGAGAAGCCATGCGTGTCCAAAGCTGCGATGATGACTTTGGGGGCTCCCACAGTGATGGGTGCAGTGGTTGCTCAGCACCTTGCTATGCTCTGACTGTTCTCACCTGGCACAGCAAACTATTTTGGCTGTGGATAAATGACCGCTAGGTAGAGCAAATAGAAGGCTCCTCAAACATATGATGGGGATGGAGGACGTGGCGCTTAGGGCCATGGTTTCATGGTGGACTTGGCAGTGTTAGGTTAGTGGTTGGACTCAATGATCTTAAGGGTCTTTTCCAACCTAAATGATTCTATGATTCTACGAAAAGGAGAGGTAAGACAAGCCTAGAACAATGAAAGTAAAACCGTGGTTTTCTGCCACCATTTAATCATCCTTTCATACTAAGCAGAATTTGCATAAGAAGGAGAATCTATATTCACTTTCAACATCTTTTAAAATGTTCTAGGACCTAAGCCATTTTAAAACGTATGATTTTTCCGCTTGTTTTCGTGAAGCAGGCCTTAGATGCTGAGCTGGAGACATTAAAAACAGTTAGGATATGGCTCATCATCAATTAAACATAGGTCAAAGCCTGTTGTCTCAGCCAGTAATCCGTATTTTAAATGTAAACCCTTAAGCCCAGTAAGTGGTTGCCTCAGGAGGGCCTGAACACAATCAGCACCATGTTCTCATTAATATGTTGTGGATAATTTAGGCATGAGCAGGACTGTGTACACGACAGTGTGGTCTTTCAGCAGATCGTGCTGAGAACAGTGTAGGCACTTCAGAATATAGCACCCTACAAATGCTAGCTTTGCAGATGGAAAGCACACAGGTCGGGGCTCGACTAGCTCTCAAACATGAACTTCACTGTGTTGTACACATGTAAAGTTTGCAACTCCACCCTCTCTCTACCGTCCCCAGAAAAAAAATTCCCAGCAGAGCATCACCTGTAACTTAGGATAAAATTGTATTTCAATACAATTATAAAAAATGATGTTATGTATTCAGAGCAAGAGTGCAGAGAATCACTGCCACAGTACATATTCATACTGACATGAGGGTATATGAAGCTAAACTGGCTTGCCAGGTTCAGATGTTTGTTGACCTTTGTTCCAGTGTGTGTTCTGTTGACGCTAAACTTTATTCTGTGTTCAAGGGTTTAGTCCTTCTGCTGTTTATGTTAAAGAATACAGAAGTCACCACTTCTATTACAGTTCTTAAGACACAACAAAGGATGTTTTAGGGGTCGTTGTGTACACCCTGAAGAGATACTCTGAGATCCTGTCAGTCTGCAGGCATACAAGTAATTTTTTATTCTTATGCTGTTACAGCTATTTTGTGGGAGATTATCTCACAATATATAGTATTATTAGTATTTTAGTGCTGGCAAATTGCATATTAAGGAAAATACTGTCTCTTTCTGCCAGACCATGCCAATGTTTCTAAGTTTCTCTATTATATATTTTCAGTATAATTTTGGGATTCTTATGGCATTAATACTCATTAGAACATTAGACTTATTCCTTTGTGTAAACTCCCAGCATGTGTAATGGGAGGAGAAAGGTTCCTGTTTTCATGTCTCATATAGAAAAAGCAATCCTGATAGAGTCAGTGGAGTAGCATTAATATAAAACTAATCTCGGGGAAAAAGCCTAATGGTGGCTGATTCTTTTCAGCTGCTGGCACACCCTTCTTTATGTACTCAGAAAAAAAATGAACCCCTGGAACAAGAAAAGAAGGAAATGATGTATGTGTCATTGGCCCTTCTTCTTCTTCTGTGGACCCTTCCCACCTTGTCTGTGAAGCTCCTCCATTCCTTCAGCTACACAAACAAGGGAGTTGTGATAGTTGCAAAGACATAATTTAAAACTACTGGCTCTCATGTCACTTGAATGTTAGTCTTTCCTAAAAAAGTCCTATAAAATAACTGTTACTGCAAGTTTAGTGTACAGATGATACTTAGGATTTCTACCAAACTGTTTCAGAGAGAAACTGCAAAATTGTTAAACCTTGTGTCGTTCTCTGAATTAATTTTCCTTTTCTAACCACCTTGAAAATCAATATAGAAACTTGTTGTAATCTTTCTTGCACTCATTGAGCGGGCTACTCAGTTTCAAAACCAGCTGTCCACACACAGGGTTAGTCCCAGCTGTTGAAACCCTGGTAACCTTTGCTCATCCAATTCCACATTTCAAATGGAAGAGAAAACTTTGAAGGGTTTATGGGAGTCAGTTACTCTCCACAGCAGCATTTCATAGAAGCTGAGATTTAATTCTGTGAGGTGCTGAGAGGTTTCAGCTCCCCTGAGTCAGGGAGCCCAATATCTCACAGAGTGCACTGAAATTGAGAAATTACATATCTCACTCACTTGTGATAAAGCTCATTAAAATCACTGCTCTACAAAAGTACAAAAGTGAGACATAATTAAAAGGTAATGGGTCAGAAGAACTCAGAATCCAGAAAGAACTCTGACCAAGTTCTTTTCCTCACCCTGGCTTTCTCTGGGCAGAATTTATTAATAATAAAAGGAAAATGAATCAATAAGTCCCAGGGCCCGAGTGTTATATGATTAACTAGTATAATCTACTGTTGGGATTTAGATGGTGACTTTTGAGTTAAATCATGAGCTACCTGCTGAAAAGCAAATTTAAGGCTACATGCCTGTAAAGCACTTTCTCATTAAAATATAATCAAGGTTTGTTAGGGCAACGAGAAGAGAACTAACCTGATGTGCTGAATTAAACTGAGTGGGAACTGAAGGTATCAGACAGCCGTAGAGAGTTCAGCTCCCCATTTGGCAGGATGCAAGCCCTACATGGACTTACCTTGGGAAACACAGACTACATCTGTTAAATGCACATGATAAGCGGAGCCCCTGGCCATGTTCCCTGAGGATAGTACGCGCAACATACACAGTACTTTTTCTTCACTAATGAGCCTCCTTACCCTTCTCCATTTATCTCAGGAGCATAAAAGGTATTTTAAGTAGGCATGGCCAGACTGATATTTGAGTAACAAGAAGGGATGTGCAGGCATATATTTATACTGGGGAGGGAATGTTAAGAGTGATCTCCTCAATGCCCTCTTCGATACCTTACTGCTGGTCCTTTGGTGTGGAAGTACCCTAAGGTGCCCAGCCTCTCATTTAGATTGCTGTGTGAATGCTTGGTGGATGTGTGTATTCAGATGTGAGGAGGGGGAGAAGAAAAATAGCAAATACATGATGTGAAAATGAAACAGAGGCTTTAATTCACTATCATCATTTGTAATTTCCTTCCAACGGAATAAATGTGCACATTAACACACAAACAGATCACAATCAATTCAGAAAATTGCAACTTAAAATCATTGTATAATTTGGCAAATTAAGTAAACAAAGAAGAATTCCTGCAGATGTTCTACAAATAGAGAAAAAGAAAAAGGAGGCCCAAGGGAACACTTCAGTATGCGTGCTACTTTATTAGTAAAATTAATCCCAGTGATTTCAAAAGGACCACTCACACACGATTCTACCTGTGACTAGGATCCAGGCTTTAAATTATAGAACAAATTGTTTGCTTAGCTGTGATTTTAGTTTTAATTTGCAGAAAGGCAGAGGTTGCTACCTACAGGTAACTCCCTATAAACAGATTTAGTTGTGTGTGAAATGGGTAACATTAAACATTTGGGGCTAGGTCTAATAAGTGCCTAGCTCGTAAAAGGAAATCACATGTGGCAGAAAAGATAGGTGCCAATGCTCATTCCAGTGCTTGGAAAAGTGTGCTGCGAAGTGGTGTCAAAGCAGACAGACAGAAACCACAGGTGACTGGAATACCCCTGCACGAGCTGACCAGCTCAAGAACATCTTCTGGAGATGTCGTCTGTGTATTCTTTTGAGAAGAAGAATCCCTGTCATCACAGAGTACCCTTCTGTACAATAAACTAGTAGCAAAAACACTCTTTTGGGAAAGTTGAGTACATTCGACCTTCAGCCTCTGAACCTGTGCAACAACTACAAGCTTCTGAATCTGGAAACAACAATTCATGACTCACTGGGCCAGAGAGACAATGAGTTACAGAAGAGAAATTAAAGTAAAGAAGAAAAATGCTATTGCTCTGAGGTTAGACCTTAAAAGTGTTTTTTGAATGCTGCATACAGCACGGTGATATTCTATCTCCCCAGTCGCGCAATGTGCAAAGTTTTTGTCAGTGTTTGGAATCAGATGAGTGTTTTCAAAGAGTTTAACTTCGGTTTGTAAAGGCTAATGATCTATTTCTGTAAACAGAAAACATGTTGAAAAACAGGCAGTAAATACCTAAGAGGCAGGAAAGGAAGACAATATAGGTTAGGAAAGATAACATGAAAAAGATTATGGAAAGCCAAATAGAAAGAGTAAAGAGGATGAAGCAAAGAAGCAAGACGTAATCATCTTTTATTTTCTGGCATTAGCTTCCCGGTAGTGTGACCTTTGTCTTTTTCTGTCTCTCCATTCAGTGCTGCTTCCATTTGTGCTCTCCCATGTTAAGTCAACTTTTTGTCTCCTACTTCTTCTTCTCTTTGTTTGCTCTCCTGTCTTACAGTCAACGGGGAGGCTGCAGATGGACCACAGCCCTGCCCTGCTACACTTCCCGGCCGGGGCCGTCCATCCCCCAACACATTGTGCCATCACAGGGCTGCTCCATTCCGGGAATCAGAGTGGGTGAAGACTGGAGTCCTGCTATCTGCAGGGCATCAGCTAGGAGAAAGGAGAGCTGGAAATGTGAGGGGATGACTGGGCAGGATCAGTGGGCTTAAGAGCGCTGAGCAAAGTTTCAGGGGACTTCCGTGAATGGAAATAGCTCCCTGTTTCCTCAGTTTCTTTCCTGAGGGCTCTGTGCTAGTCCTACCCCTACAGCTACAGAATTTGTGTCTGGGGCACTTACCCATGAGAGTAGCTGCAGCACAAGGAAGCACAGGGGAATGGGCACCCAGCTAGTGGCAGCCTATTGGCGAGGCAGTTGGGGCCTTGGTAGGTAAATTTAAAAAAATGACATTTTCTAAGGAATTGACTTATTGAAAGCTCATTAGTTTCAGGTCAATCAATTTTTGCTAAGTCCATATTTTATTTTATCCCATTTTCCATTTATTTCTAGGTCCTTCCTTCTTTCCCCCCCAACTTGATAGATTTATCCAGTCTGCAATTGCAGGGGGGAGTTCTTCCCATATGCTGAGGTCCTCCTTTTCAACTGCTATGCTTTTTATTGTCATGGAGGACTATGAAATGAATGGTTCCCTGACAGCCAGGTGTTCGTGGTTGCAATGACATCTTCACAATTAGATTTCTGTTAAGATTTTCACCTTGCACTTAAATTGCTCAGTAAGACGCACCAAACTCCTTGTCACTGTGAGATAACCTGTATAGCATGAAGGACTCCACATTCCTGAGAAACACTTTATTGCAAGTTGACAAAAATTCTGAGCTTCTGAACCTAATGGCACCTCAGAGTGGTGTGGTCAAAGGGATGAATTCCTTAACCACTGGATACATAAAGATTCATTCAGGCAGCAAAAAGATATCATGAAAAGAAATGTGTGTCTTCTCCTTCTGGAAGTTTTAATGGGGTGCCAGACTGGTGACTGTACCTAAATTGCAGTTTCAAGAATGTGTACTAGATGGTCTGTTTCTGAGAGGTAACACAGGCCATGTGTGATGTGAGGTTACAGCACAGGTCTAACTAAGACATCTTCAGTACCTGGGAAGTGCCACTAGAGAGGTAATATATATATATATCCGAAAAGAAGGTTAAAGCGTTTTTTTCAAAGCAAATGCTCCTCTCTGGCTTTTTTAATGAAATAATATGGTATAAATATGTGCCACTAATTTATTTTTTATTATTATTATTATTATTATTGAGATGAAAGTCTTTATCGGCAAAATGCCAGAACCACAGGAAGCAAACCAGAAGACCGGAGGCACAAGAGCTGATAAGAACAGAGCACACTTCTTCCAAGGATAGCTGTTTAGTTTTGGTTTTTGTTTTGTTTTGTTTTTTTAAAAAATAATTTTCCTCTTTTGGTTTTTAGCCAACATTGTAGTTGCTGCTTCCAAGACTTAAAGTAGAAATTCCACACTGCTCCACAGCTTTTCCCAAATCCTGTAAGAATACAAAATCTTTTGGTCCATTTCCTAGAGTTTTTGCATGGCATTCAGTTCAATAGAGCTTTCTCTTTTCAGGCTGAAAGTTGGAGTGCAAAGAAGTATGCACAGAGGACAATCATTGCTTCATGTATGTACATTTTTTTTAAATGATCAAAACATGTTGATCCCTTGAGAAGATAAGTCTTCTGAGCAAATATTCAACCAGCATTAGATGTGCTGTAACAACGCCAGTTGAATATAACAGATCCCACATGCTCACTTCTAGGGAGCTAATAGCAGTGGAGAGGAACTTGTTTGACAAGAAGGCCATTCATAGTGACCATCAATATCAGGCATGACACCTGACTGCTTCATGCTCTTTACAAAGAAAGCCATAAATGTTTAGAAGTTTGCTGTGCTGATTAGCATGGAGAGGTAAAGAAGCTTTCTCAATTTATTTCGACCTATCCTCATGAAAATTTGAACACTTTCTTTGCTACTGTGGAGCAAAATCCCCCAAAATCTACATGAGAGGATAACTGGAGGATCAACAGATATCTCAGCCATGAAACATGACAATCTTTGAACACACCTCCAGTTGAGAAGAAACATTTGCTTGGGAAACAAACCCAAAAGTTAACCTTGAGCAATCAAGTGTCCCACAAGTAGGCCTTTTCATTTCCCATCTTCCCCAAGCACTGCGATGTGAAGTCTCTGAAATGACAGTAGCTGCAAAAGGCAGGGGCTCAGGCAGAGAACATGCCCTAGGGACGTGCTGTGGTTCCAGCAGCTGTGAGGAAGACATCGACTTACAAAACAGCGCCCTACGCAGCACCTCTGCCATGAGCATCACATGGAAGAAGGCAAAGATAATTCCCCAAAAGCCAGCCAGCCACGATCAATGCACTTGGCAGTAACTTGTGTAAAAATGTCTGTCAGTTGCATAAATGCCATTCACACTGATTAAAGCAAAATTGCTTTGGCCATTTGTCTCTAGGGCTAAAGCATCCTGAAATCAGGTGCCTCGTTAAACTCTAGACATCATGTTTGTTCTCAAACGTTGCCCTTTCTTCTGAGTGTTGTATATTTTAACCAGAAAATAACACTGAGGTCCAGTTTTCTTTAAGAGCAGATTTAGGATATGACAACTTCTACTTTTGAGAGTAGATTGCTTTAGACACCTCTGGGCTTTGCTCTAAATATAAATCGCCCATGCAATATGCTTGTCAGCTTAGGCCAGACATGTCATACAAGGGTTTGTTGGTTTTGGGTTGTTTTTTTTTTCACCTAGATATAAGCAAACCTTAATGTAGAAACTTGAAAAACAACCAGACTACTGTCATCTTCAGTTGAGAGAAAGAAACAGAAGCACTATGCTTAAGCCCTTCTTTCCCATATGGCTCATAAAATGTCAAGACTGCCATTTTCTTCTCCTGAAGTGATTTTGAGGGTAATTTCCATTTTAATACAGATCCCAGGGAAGTAGATGGAACATCCCGATGTTGCTTTTTTTCATAGCAGAAGAAGGACCTGGTATGAGACTGACTCATAAGTACCAGGCATTATGGCAAACACAGAATTCTCTGTGTCCTGAATGGGAATGCTCACTGCCAGCACAGTCCTGTAGATCTTCATTCAGCTCTAATTAGGCAACATGACTTTGCTGTCTTTCCCAGTGATACTGCACAAGATCAACAAAATTACCTTTCTAAAATCCGCATCTTTAAAATCTGTTTCAAATCAGTGATTTGATATCCACTTCTTAATCATTGGTTCTTAGCGCACGTAGTCTGTGCTCGCAAAAAATTTTGCTTTGCATCTTTAAGGGTTGCATGTTTCCTTTGAGACTGACACTAATTTCAGCAAGGCCCTGGGCAAGAATAACACGAGTGCTGCAAGCCTCCGTGGGGCTCCCTCCTCAGCAATGCTGTGGAGAGAGCATCTGTGCATATCCATGACAAGCCCTAACCTTTCCTCCTGCCCTCAGCTGTCTGTGACTTTGCCCCCTTGGGCTGCGACTGCCCCGTCTTTTCATTTTTGAGGCTTTGCAGGCTTTGATGCTTTTATAGACAGTGCTGGAAGCTGAGAGCAGGGGAAGGATGTGGTAAGAAGAAGGATGTGAAGAGATTGAGAGAGAAACCAGGGAATTCAGTATATGCCACGGCCTGCCAGTATCAAGTCAGTGCACAGTGTGGATGGGGAGGTGTGGACTGAAGGGACAGATGGACATGCTTGCGGAGCAGAGCCCTGGGAAAATGGGTTTCTTTGTGGGTAAACAGACTGCATACTACAGTTAAGGTTTCTTATTCCATTTAGTAATACTAAGGAATCTTTGCCAGTTCCTGCAGACTTTTTCACAACATATGGGGTACCCTTTTCATATGCAATATGAAAGAATCTGGCAGGCACAAACAACTTCTTCAAAAAGAAATGATGACCTTCACTGCAGAAGAATGGTTTGGTATCCTAAACACTACAAGCTGTGAGAATGGGCCAGTGAGACTCATTCTCACTTTTGACATGAAGGAAATGAACTATTTGGATCTCCAGGAATCTCCAGTCACACTCGAGTGACACACAAAGTTGACACCTGTATTTGGTAATTCAGATCTCCCTGTAGGTTTTGTCTTTTTAGCCCATCTGTCAAAAAGATACAAACCCCACACATATAACAAGGTGGTGAAGGGGAGCCGTTATAGCTGTAGACAAGAATCAGTCAAGACTGCACTACCTGGTAACTCTGATCTCCTCTCTGTTACCGTTTCTTTCACCTTGCAAGCTTTCCTAATCAATGCTCTTTTATCAGAGTCTTGTCCTTGCTCTGTATTTGAAGATCAGCTGAGATATCCTTAGTGTAACCAATCTATCAGCCAGATCTAGATTAACCGTTCTATTTTCAGCCCACAGGCATTTTTCTTGTTAGACAGCTGAAGAGCAGCTTCTGAATCTAGACTGCCTCTTCAAAGTTCACCTTGCACAACAGCATCTCAGCTGCAAGCAAGAGAAAAGGATATGAGAAAATGCAGCTATTGTCAGAAATGGAGACAACTACAAAAGTGGGTCATGAGAGTATTCTACAGCAGAAGCTCTAAATCTAGGAAATGGGTCAAAATGTAAATTACCCCAAAACTCTCAGCATCTACCTGGGACAAGCGTCCATCTGCACACTGATTTCAAAGCTGTTTCAACATGCAGATTCATTTTAAGTTCAGATGGCTCTACGGTGATCACCTGGTCTGAAGTCCTGTGTAATACAGGCCTTAGGACTCATTAAAGAAAAATCCTTCTTTAGACCCAGCATCAGTACTTGAAATAGAGCCTATATTTAAAAAAGAATAATCAATCGTACTTCCAGTGGTGGAGAATTCATCATAAGCCCTGTGTGTTGAAACTCAGTGACTCTCCCCATTGTTACAACACTTTGATTTTATTTCTGGTCTGAATATGTCTGGCTTCAACTTCCAGCAATTAGTTCTTGTCTGAAGCTTTTTGTGTCTGATTTGAGTGCCCTCTATTACCAAATTTCAGCTCCCCACCTGGATTAGCAAAGGCTCAGGGTCCCCACTCAATCATGTTGCATATAATTTGTGTGTGGTCAGTAGATAGTAAGTAAGATTTATGATGTACTCATTCAATAAAAGTAATAAATATGTCAAGATCATTTAATAAAATATTGCAGAATATATGTGTTTTTTCAGAATGGACATTAACAGTCCTCACTCCCAGACCACACAGGTCAGATTTTGGTTGCTGCTTGCAATTTGTATTGTAATTGCTACTGTGTAGAACAACCTGGCATTGTTCCCCTCAACTGCAAAAATCAGGTTGTTTTGACTCTTGAGAAAAATGACATAAGCAAAAAAAAAGCAAAAAACACCAACCCAAAAAACCTCATTAAATTTGCTAGATTATATCTCACCATCCATAGCAGAAAATAAATATGTAACACAGAAAGTAACAATAGAGACACAAATCTTGCCTCCCAGAGCTATTAGCCATTTATTTC
Organism: Leptodon cayanensis; assembly: GCA_027564655.1. Lineage (NCBI taxonomy): Eukaryota > Metazoa > Chordata > Aves > Accipitriformes > Accipitridae > Leptodon > Leptodon cayanensis. The sequence goes on along the minus strand of JANXJC010000064.1, from coordinate 1,673,382 downwards.
TGAGGATAACATGATTTATTTTTGGAACTCTTACCTCAATTTCAAAAGAAATGTGTGATATGGTAGCTAATTTCATCCTTTGATATCAAAGCTAACTTACCTTGCCTTTACATGTAGCATCATGTAGCTGGACTATTTATTTGGATAGAGCTATGGTTATAATATTAATATTCTGCATGTGTACAAGGTGTTTTCCCTGCAACTTAGAACCAACTGATTCCATTCTGTGCTTCACATTTTTCAGGTCTGATCCTATTCCATTTTACTCTGTCAGGGATACTATGCTACTCCTTCTAATGACAGCAGCAGTGGAGGTTTTAGGCACATTAAAATACTCCCAGGTGAGAGGAGAAGCACTTTGCAGCCTCTGTCAGAGACCAAAACAAGCTACAGAAAATACAAGGCAGAGCAAAACCATGCCCAGTAGGATTATTCATGTAGCTATGTTAATAGAATTGGATCTTCTGAAATGCCTTTGGGTTCTTTTGGATGAAGTGACTTATGTAGTGCTTAGGGGCTTTGGCCCAGAACACTTGTAAATCATCTGTGGAAGAAGTAGAAAGTGTGGCCCTAAAGTTAGAGAAGCATAGGGTAGACATCAGAATGTTGTACTTCAAGATGGAGAGGATCGTGAGGGCAGACTAATGATGGTAGTGACTACCAAGGAAATCACTTCCATTTTAGGTATTATTAAATTTGTTCAATAACTGGAAGCTAGCCATACAAAAATAAAATCTGCCTGATTAAGCTGTCACAGGTACATATACAGCAATGGTGGTTCAGCTTCAGGCTGTGGTTATCAAATCTCAAGGCAGAGTTTCTTCTCAAAAGCATTGACTATGGGATTTCTTTCTCCTTGGATCTTCTGTTGCCAAAGCCTGTCTAGGTCAATCAGCACGAAGTGGCCCCACTGCAAGAACCAGCGTGACTGACTGGAGCATGGTAGTAGTACGTTTGTCATTGGAAAGAGCCTGTTTGAATAACAGTTGAAATAAGTTGCATAAAGCAAAAATATTTGGCGCTACTTAGTATAAAAAGTTGGGTATAGGCAAAATTCAGCCTTGTGACTTTATGCAGCCACTTTCTAGGAATGTCACAGTTACAGGCGATCGTGGACACTATCTACGGAGAACCAGGTTCCCTCCAGATTCTTCTGCAGGAAATAATGTTATTTTGAATTCTTCTGGCTTGTTGAACAACAATGCAAAATTTTGCATGGAATATACCCTGTGTCTTCCTGATACAGAGCTGGGGGAGCTGGAGTTTTAGTCATCAGGAGCAGTAGCCTCTCTGCCAACATTAGGTATCTTAAAAGTTTCGCTCCCGGTATAAATTAATCTTTTATTTTTCTTCCCGTATCAAGGAAAAGACATAGACATCTCTAGCATGCCCCACCAGTGCCTATTTTTTTTTTCTCATTTATGACAGGTGTTTTGTGGTTATATCTCCAGAGATTCAATAGGCTAAACCCAGGTAACTTCCCTTGCAGTGAGAAGGCCATACTACGTCCAGTCTGGCTCTGCAAGTATAATGAATCAGGAAATTTCAAACAGCAGTTTGAACAAAAAAGTTTGTTTATTTTGTTTAGGACAGGGGTATCTTCCTTCTTGTGCTTCATGAGTGACATAAAATAGATTCTGCAAATCAAAAACATTTCCAAATGTAGCTCTGCTGTTGGCCTGGAGGTTGGTTGTGACACTAGAAAATGGCACTGCTTCCAGCACTGTATGGATGACATAATGAAATGTCTTCCAGCTGAAAAGGTAGAAGTTCCTCACGGAATTAAATCTCCAAGATTAGAACAAGTTTACCAATCCTGTTTGTAGGATAAAGCAGTTCTTAGCATACAGATAAAATTGTACACTTTTTAAACTAATGAGAGGTTTTCAGTAGGCTAGCCTGGGAGTTTGATATCAGAGTATATGTTTAGCTGGATGTATTTTCTTCAGTAAAGCTGCCAGTTTGTTCATTAGCCCTGTGGTCACGAACCAGGAGTCATTTTTTAAAACTTTAACTTTCTATTTTTGTGCATGAAGTTTCTGCCAAAGTTTTTGAAGACTGTTTTATCTCTCATCTGTGTTTTTCAGGCTAGGCATATTGCATCTAAAGTTTGAGGTAGATTTTCTGGGACAAGCTATCTGGGACATTTAATTTCATTTAAACCTACTCTTCCAGTCTTACCGTCTTTGTACAATAACATTTAAATACTTGATAACAGTTCTATATGCATAACCAGAACACTATCAGCCATTTCCCTGTTATAATAGCAATTTTGTAAAAGACTTAAAATTCTCCAGGCTGTTTAGCCCATGCTCAGTATTTAAATGTGCTCCAATTGTGGACTGCTATATACATTCATCACTTCGATGCGCTGCTTCCGCACATAGAGTTGTTACTGCTTCAGAGCAGCTGGTCATGCGTGATTATAAGCAGATATAGCTCTACTTTCATCCTGTCTACAGTCTTGATGTGTCTGTCCTCTGCTGAAAATGAGTAACGCGGCTTCATGACAATTGAAGTGTCATCACACTGTATTAACAAGGCCTTCGTATCAGCATCAGGAGAAAATGTGTTGACACCTTGTTTACAACCGTCCTCTGTGGACGTCAAGAACTGACTCTCCTTTCGCTCATATATTTCACATTGGTGCAAGTCCACCGGGTTTATGGGTACTTTTCCTTGATAGCTGTCTGAGCAGAGAATCAGATTCAGAATTCAACAGTTCTGCTCATTCTGGAGTTGAATGTTAGTTTAAGATCTTGGACTCGCAGAATGTTCTGAACGACTTTGTGCATAGTAGTTTTAAATGTAAAAGTCTAAACATAATAATGTAGTTTTAAATGTAAAAAACCCTGTTTAAATGTACGAGTGTAAGCTTAATAAAGCATAAGCTTGATATTCATGTGAACCAATTTATTTTTTTAATCCCTGAGTGCTTAAGGTTAGCAATTTGGTCTGCCCTTCTAATATGGACTAGTGATTTCAATTTTAAGTCCCTGATAGGTCATTTTTAGATTGAGACTTATGAGAAATTCCATTTTTTTTCTCAGTGATTAAAATACGATCTATTTTTAAAGTATTATCATATGGGTGAGGTGCATCTAGAAATAAGCAGCAAAAATATAGATTCCTTTGTGTCTTTGATGTCACTGCTATCGCAGTCTCTGGCTTCAGAAGCTTCAGCACCCATCAAGACATCCCCACCACCTGATAACCACCTGCTTATGGTCTTTTACTCCTCAGTTGATCCCAGACAGACTGGTAGTACTCACTTAACTGCCTTAAATACCACTCCCACTCCAGCTTTTGGGGTTTCTGTCTTTTCTCTTTCAGACATTATGTTTGCCAGTCACAGAAATCTATGACTTCACTGCTGCAAGTGTCCTGCTCTCTGTCTTATGTTGACTTTCCACTTTCCCTCTGCTCTTCTCACACTTTCTTCACTCTTCTTCTTTCATCAGGTCTGTTCTTTGGTGCATTTTCTTTTTTTTCCCCTCCTCATTTTTTTACCACAGCCATCCATGTCATTGCTGCAGTATGGCTCTGGAGAGAAACTATAACACTGCCAGTTCCCTCGCTCCTCCCCACAGGATTCTTATGATTCTTGTAATGAAAAGAAATCAGGGAGGAGGGAAAGATGGGCAGCCGAACTGTAATCTCCACTAGCGTGAGTTCATTGGCCTCATCTTTTCTGCACTGTAATACCTCTATTATTCTCGTCTGACTCATATAAACCATGCCTGGTAATATCATCTTTCCACATCTTGCCAGCCCCATCATCCCCTCAGTATGATCCCTGCTGTGGGTTTTCCTGTCCTTTCATTCCACCACAGAAAAGCTCTTCGATTTTCTTGTCATCTCGCTCTTGCCTGCGTTTCAGTTTGCCCCTTCTCTCGTTGCTCTCCTGCAGTGGCATAGTCGAGAGGTAATGAAGTCCACCAATGAAGCTTCTACTTTGGGCGAAAAAGTGCTTTACCGCTTCTCCCTGCCCAGCCAGGAATGCCGAGTGAGGAATTTGCACAGCTCTTGCTGCAGCCTCCCGCTCCGCTCCCCTGCAGCAGCTGCTGCCCTGCCACGCTCGCCCTTCGCCACCTCGTCCTCCCGCAGCCGGCTTGGCCACGCAGGACAGGACAGGACAGGACCAGGACGGCTCCTCCTGCCCCTGACGCTCCCCGCTGCCCTCGGGCATCGCAACCAGCCGTTCACCCGTGGCTCAGGGGACTGAAAATGTCTGCTTGCATACAGATATGTACGCAGACACACGCTCACGTATATAAACACGCACACACATATATATATTTCCATGTGTTCATATGCATATCTGTATGTATATGTATACGCTCTCGCATGGAAACAACCGACATCCTGGTTCTCTCGTTTCCCTCCGCAGGGCATGCTAGCATGCTTGTTTGAAGTGCAGGCGTGGCACACCGGTTTTATCTGCCTGTTTCAAATCTTTATGGATGGAAAATTACACTTCTGCATGTGACTATGTACGTTTGCATCGTACAGACTTGGCTGTAGCTGATTTTTCCAAACTCATTCCATGTCATGTATCTCTCTCAGTCCTTACATTCTTTGAGACAGGGCTTGGCTTTTCATACCTGTGGGCAGCCCAGAGAGGCTCCAAACCCTACTGGTGCTGGCAAAATATGTTTTAAAAATAAAACATTCCTAAAACTAAAACCTTCAAGAAGAATTAATGCCGATAGCTTCTGGGGTCCCAGGCTTTTCAGAACACTCGCTACTAGGTGGAAAAAAAGCCCAGCTGAATATATTACAAGTGTGTTAAATGCAGCTTTAAAATTGTTGTGCCGTGGCCAACACGCTGTAATTTTTCACAGGCGTTGCTGTGCTGTGGGAAAGGAGGAGGAACACAGATGAGCATTTCTTTGTGCAGGAGGCTGGGTGTTTCTCAGCAGCTCTGTCCTCTAGGCTGCTCGCTCACAAGCTTGACTCCTTGCCTGAGGCTGGCAAGAGGCAAGTCTCCTTCTCTTGTGTTTCTTGCTTTCGCTCGCCCACATCTCTACAAATCCACTGAGGAGCTCCACCCCTGCATTCTCACGCTTCTTACTGTGACTATAAACAGCACCTTATTCTCTGCCAAATCAAGTTATCTGCATAGGTCATTTCAACCTAACTTTTGTGCCAATCCCATTTTAATTCAGCCAGAATACTGGCAACAACCTTTTCCTTTCCTTGGATTGCAGGAATGCTGCCCAAAAAGTATCCACTATTTCAGAAACAAGAAATGACTTAATGTTAGAAGCCTGATCTCCGAAGGGATGATACGCTGAGGAAGCTGCTTGTGTTTTTCCCTTGGCTGCACAATCTTGAGCCTTGTCTCCACTGGATCTTAATCCACCAGTGTCAAGGTTTCCATATAAAATCCCTTGTGTAGAAACAATTGAGAACACGATCAGTATCTCTTTTCATTGGCCAAAGTCCCAAGACAGACTAGGACTTGCCCAAGACAACTTATTAGAAACCTATACCAGGGCCCTTTAGCTACCAAAGCCAGAAGAAGAAGTAAACATCTATTTTAAAAAGACCAGTTCAGCTCTCCTGGGTATAATCTAGAGCTTGCAGATATGACCCCATCTTAACTGATGATTTCATGCATCTTCAAAAAAGCCCTGATGAATAAAATGACTCATTCCTGTTACCTCCAAAGCAGCCCTGTCATCAGAATAGACACTCCCTTTTGGCAATGGGAGTCTATATGGTTGCAGTTTAATATCTGGGACATAGTTCTGCCCTCTTAAAACAGAACAAGCAGGGGACCCCAGGGTAACAGCCAACTGTATATTTGACTTCCGAAGTAGCCGGTGCAGGGGGCACAAAGTTGTGTGTTTGAACACTTGCAGCTCAGGCTTATACTGAATAGTGCACCTTGACCACGCCACTGAGATGCTCCACGGTTCTGCTCCTCTCTCCTTACCTGCTCTTGCTCATCAGCATGTTTTTCCTTTTGCATCTGCCATCTCTATTTTAAATGGGCTGCCAGCCATGAGTGCCCTTTTGTCTGACTTTCACTGCAAAGGTCCCTGTGACTTTGTTACAGCTGTCACACCAAGAACCCAAACCAGATGGCTACTAGCCTCTCTTTTTTATATCCAATCCGCTGTTGTAAATAATTAAAGGGAATCTGCTGATGAGAATCAGGGATAGTTCAGGTGACCTTTCCGCCAGTGTTTTTAAGGTTTTCAAACAATTAGGAGCCACACCTTGTGCCTACAGTTAACTTCTACAATCAATTCTCCTTTGTCATTTCTCTACCTGCTCCACCTTTGTCACATACTCCCCTTCTTCAAGGTCATTTAAAAGCCCCGAAGGAAGGAGAAAATAATAGCATCTCACAGGTGGTTTTAGTACTCAGTCAGGAGCAAGGGGTCCTGGTTGTGAACAAGGCTTGTGCTCTTATAACGCAAGTCAGTCAGATAAAGCAGTAATGGTGATAATAAAGAACACTCTATCAGAGAGAGACACAGTGGTGATATCTGGGTGATATTTTGGATGCTTCTGCTTTCAGGTATGAGCAACCTGAAGGTGCCAAACAACTGCAAGGTCATAACATAAGGTCATGTAGGGAAATTGCAGTGAGAACTCTAGTAAAACAATCTTTCCGGGAATCTTTATGGCATGGAGAACTCAAGGGTCAAGACAACCCGTAGCCAGGAGACACCAGCATGCCTGGTACTGTGGACAGGAAAGCACTGTGTCCTCTGCAGGAAACCTTTGCCATGGGGAATGTTGTGGTTTAACCCCAGCCAGCAGCTAAGCACCACGCAGCCGCTCACTCACTCACCCAGCTGAAACCAGGACAGGGAAGGTCAGCAGAGACAATGCACAGATTGCCAATGAAGAAAAAAAATCAGTTAAGATAGCTGTACATTTGCATTTTGTCAGGGCTTAAATATGGAAAACCTCAGATGGGCTTAATTGTTGGACCCTCACAGGCTGCTTCAGACAAAAGCTGTCAGTACAACCTCCTCTGAACTCGCTGTCTAGCCATATTGCACTCCATGAACTCTTGAAGTGTTTTATAGGTGTGCAATAAGTCAAGGAACCTCAGGTGTTAAGTTTAGCTTCAGGACAGCTACCTGAGGCTCACAGTTCAAACAACTGGTGCATGGTTCTATGTCAGGTCTCAGCAACAAACAACCAAAAACTTGGCCACCGTTCAGATTAGAGGCCTGGGCGTTAAGACTGTTGGATTACACTGCTGATGTTTTGGCAGTATGCTGAAGAAGGCAAAATTTAAGTGAAATTAAAAGAGATTGCTTGTTCAACTGACTGATACAATTAACACCAGAAGGGAAAAAAAAAAAAAGAACAGCAACTCGAATAGGAATAGGAAAATGACAGGTTAGAAAGTAATTGGATAAACTAGATATGCTCAGATTGCCTGCGTCTGGTGAAATCTGTCCCAGAATAGCCAAGGAGTTGACTGAGACAGCCTTAAAGCTGCTTTCAATTGTTCGGAAAGACTCGTGGCAGAGCAGTGAGCATCCACGAGACTGAAAGGGGGCAAGGCTAACACCTACTCAAAGGGGCAAGCAAGACACTGAATTGTCAAGCTGGAAAAAATGAACAATCAGACTCTTTTGTGACCACCTCAAAGAACACAAAGTGGTGAGTAACAGTGAGATGGATCAGAGCAAATCTGATCTAATCCAGTCCAAACAACCTAATTTCACATGATGAAAAGTGGTCAGATTACTGCCTCTTCCCAAGCTGCTGTCAGCTGAGGCAGGCGACATATGCTTGACCCACCCAATTTGCAAAGCAGGCCTATGTCTACAAATAAATGTATTAATTGATATATTTTTCTTCACAATTTGTAGGAGGTAAAAAGGCACACAGAGAACATCTGTTCAGAATTTTTTTAATTTTTATTTAGAGAACAGAAGATATTCCATCTGTTGCATCAAAGAGAAAAGGAACAACCTGATCTCCACGTGCACTATTAAAAAGAGAAGAATAGACAAGGAAACACTCTTGATCTCCAACAAAAAAAATAATCACACTATACAGAACAAAACTGTCTGATCTAAAGGGTAATTTAGTGTTGGACTAGACTGTGGAATTGCCATCATCTGAATTCTTCAAGAACTGATGAGACAAACACCTACTAGGAATCACATGGTTATTCCTCATACTTCCAGTTTTATTTTCTGCGGGTTTCCATGATGTAGAAAGACTTGTGGCCTCTTCTAGTGCCAGTGAAACAAACAAAACTTCCTCTGTCTGAGGAGTAAGGTGCCCTGCACTCTGGGAGAACTCTAACTACCAAAACAGATACCCCAGACAGTATTTCCCAGCCCTCTTTCCTAGGTTCAGCTCCCAGTTCCAGCCACTTCAACTTCTCAAGCTTTTTTGCTTTCAATTCTGCAATGTCTACATCTGTGGTAGCTGGCAGCCCCACGCCATGCAGAACGCTGTGTTTAGGGCCACTCTCTGGTGTTCGTTTTACGATGAATAAGGCAGAAGGAAGAGGGATTCAATGTACTGTAACACCTGGGGGACGCAGCGCACTATCAGATAAGCACCGACCTCTCTGGATGCACCGGTATCCTCCATGCACATTCAGCAAACGTTGCTTTATAAAGCTCTCCCCGCCTGCTGTAGGAGTGCTGCTGGCAGGACAGGGCAGCTCCTGCCGGGCACCGAGCCCTGGGTGGCAGCTCCATGTTCTCACCACACACCTTCAGCATCAGCTTCTTTAGGTGTTTTGTTGGGCCAAGACAGCTAATGAACAACCGGTCTTGTAAGAAATATAGCCAAGACAGCTGTAGAGACTGAATCAGCAATTTGTTTGGTCTGATACCCATTTGCTTCTCCCATTATGAAGTACTTTACCCTTCCCCCTAAGGTCAGTGCATAGTTTTTTATGGAGCAACAGGCTCAGCTGAAGGCAGGAACTCAGACAGGGGATGATACAAGCCTCTGGGGGACAAACGTAACTGAGAAACACGTGTGGCAAAAACTTGACCTTTTACATCTATCCATATTGCTGGGCGAATCTTTGTAAAATCAAATCCACTCTACAGGATTAGCTAGAAACAGTCTCTAGAGCTGAAGTGTTTGCGTCCCCCAAAGGTAATTCCAGCTGAGAGCCATGCAACTTCTTTCCTACTAATTTCAACTGGAAATCAGATTGTAAAACAAGTAATCCATTTAAAATTAGTCTTTGCAGATTGGCCTTCCAGCAAAAAATAATAGAAGCGAGAGTAATCCACAGAGACCAGCAAAGATTCCTGTGGAGCCCGGTGGAATTTCCATTAAAGAGATGACAACTGTCCTGAATTAGCAGTCGCTGTTTCTGGCAGGGAAAAGCTAATTTTACCAGTACAGCTGTATCACTTGCCAAACAGATCATTCAAAAAGAGGGGTTAGTGACTGGCGTTTAGGTGAGAAGTCGTGCTAAGGAAGCTGGATAGAAGTGCTTTACTGAAGGGAAATTGAAAACACGGAACAGGCTGTGCCAAGGGGAAAACCTGAAACAGGCAGTTCTGATCAGCAGCGGGCAGAAATAATGACTTGCAGAGAGGTGGGAGATGCCAAGGATGGCGTTCATTTTCCATTGCTTGACATGTACCTGCCAAAGGACAGCCTCAGTAACCCCTTCTGGCCCTTCCGTGCTCCCAGGTAACAGTCAACTTTTCCCTCTGAACTCTTTCACCGTCTTAGAGATCATTCTCTTCTCCTCTCCTTCTGTCTTTTAAATTGTTTTCGAAAGGTTTCCCTGAAGGGTGCTCAATCTATCAGTGTCATTTATGTTATCTACAGGGAAAACTGGAGCGTGAACAGCTGCTTCCACTTGCAATACGCTCCTCTCTTTAGGCCTTCTGCTGATGACCTCCATAGTACATGTGTTGAAATCTAAAATATTTATACATTGGGGCAACACTGTTCTTCTAATTAGTGCAAATGATGTTCCATGTCTTTCATAGCATCTCCTCCGAGACAGCATATGTGATCAGCTGTAGTAATAAATTTGTTCTCTCTCTCCCCTTTATTGTCTCTCTCCTCCTGCCATGCTTAAAGCTGGTTTTATTCTTGGCTGAGACCCCTTCCATTTAGCACTGTCATATTTACTGAGTGTCTCAGAGTAAAACTTGATCATGTTCTCTCCAGGGAACCAAGTAAATGTCTTTATAATAAGAGTATGGCTAAAGTACGAGGAATAGTACACTTCCCTCAACCCTGTTAAGGTTGAAGCTGTGCTACTGAGTTTATTTAGGATGCCACATCTCAGATATTGCTCCACCAAATGATCTCTACAATGGTGAGCAGGACGGGTTGGAAGTAAAAGCAACATAAACGATTGCGTTAGGGCTCGTGCTCTGGAAGGAGCTCAAAGCCATGCACCAATTTGGCATTTCATGAGCTGGAGCTTGATCTTTCTCTCTGGCCGTGACTCAGAACCTGCTTGAACTCCATCGCTCCTGGCAGCCCGGAGCTCTGCTCTGCCTTGGGCCCCTGGAAACTCTGTGATCGACCCTGAATGAAACAAGAATTGGCTTAACACTGCCAGGTGTCATGGGTAATATTAAATTGTCATATAACTCTCCAGAAGGCCAAGAGAGAAAATAAGCAGATCTGAAATGGATGCCATTCCAGCTGCTCATTGAAAAGCATTTCATAACACTTCCTTCAACACTGTGTAAATATGAAATCCTTCTGCAAGTAACCCTCAGAGGGAGCTAAATATTCTTACGCCCAGATGAGTACATTGAGGCACAGAGGAGTGAGATCTCTGGAGGGGGGCAATACTGGAGGAGGACTTGGCAGCTTTCTTCCAGCTACCTGCTCCGAGCCCCCCATGTACGTGGTCTACCCTGGGCCCTGCGCCCCAGCTCGGTTTTGGAGCAGGCTGGATTTAGAGAGGCTTGATCATCTGGCCCCCGAGGCACAGCTTAGAGCAGCTCTATCACTATTGCCCAGCACGGCAGCAGGTTCCCAGTGCCGGGGACGGGCAGTGCTGGTGCCCGGGGTCGGTGGCGATGGGCTGGCATTGCATGGCTGCGAAACAGCCGGGCTTTGCTGCTCCAGTTCAGCATTATAACAGCGCAGAAGGTGCCGATTTCTGCTTCTAGGCCTTTCGTTCTGCTGTGGCAGAAGCATATGGGTGATTTGGATGCCGATTTATAAGGCAGACAACTCCAGCAAAGTCCATTTTAAAGGCCGTGATTGAACTGACTAATTTAAGGCAGCCAGAATTTTGCCAGGGGTCTCGTTTCTGCCTGATTTGCCCCAGTTGAGGATTTATCGGCAAATTCAGTCAACCTTTTTGATCCTGTACTAGTATGTACTGATTGTGCCTTCATAAATTAGAGCACATGCTGCTTTACCAAGGCGACAGTGTAGCAATGTACTTTTTCAGGGCTAACGCTTAGGCAATAATAATTTGTCTGTTTGGCAATATTAAAGTTTTCTTATGATCCTCTGTCTGCCTCATTTTTCCTGCAAAGAATTCTGCTGTTGCTTTATTCCATGGTTTTTTTCCCCACTGCTTCACACACATACCTTTCAGCATCTCAGTTTGGCCAGGCTGAGATCCGGGATGGGGACACAGGGAGACCCCCCTGCTCGGCCGTGCCAGGATGCTTCGGGGAGCACCGGCTGGGATGAGATGTCGGGGTCCGGCCGGGCTGGCAGTGCTGCGGGGCTGCCCCCCGGGTTCGTCTGTCCGGCCCATCGACCAGCCAGGCTGACACAGCTAATCCTCCTCGCCGTCAGGGACAGCTGTCAGACGGTGCCGGTTTTTTGGTCACTGCCAGCCCAGGCCAGGTTTAAGCCGGTGTCCTGCAGATGGCCTTGGATCTCATCATCCCTCCCGCCAGTGACTTTCCCTTTGTTTTGTAAATTGGAGTTTTTTCTGCTGGGTAGGTGGTGCTGGTGCTGGCGAGGATGGCGAGGTGGCCTGAACCCGGAGAGGCTGAGCGAACCAGCCCTACAGGTTTGAGCCTGGGAGTCCAGGGTCGGCACCGATGCCTGTAAAATATGAACAGGAGGGTGTGTTTGGCAGTGGCTCTAAACCACCTCCCTGCTCATTGTAGTCATGACTGCAAAGGTCACAAAGCACACAGGGGAAGGCTACTTCTAATTATTATCCCAGTTACCAAAAAAAAAAAAAAAAAAAATCCCACACATGCAGTCATCCATGCAGAAGGGAAGGAAGAGACATGTCTTATATAAAGCAGCAGCTTTGGGGATTCACTTGACTTTGTGTGTGCATATGTGTGTGTAACATTTGGTGAAAAAATGCTCTTTCTGTTGGAATGGATATTATTCATGAATATGGTTCCAGTTTAGCTAATTGCTCTTGACTTCAAAAAAAGAAGGGAAATTTCCAGTAAGTCTAAACACCTTACTTAGACATCTTCAAAATGAAGCATTTTCAAATTCTCAATTTAAAACAAAAAATTTGCATGATTATCAATCTGTTTTTAAAGACAGGTTTAAGGTAAAGAAGAAGAAACTAAAGAAGAAAGGAAGCAGCCAACCTAAAACTGAGTTTGCCAGATATTCTAAATTTGGCCATCTGACTGACTGAATCCATCTTTCACGCAGCCCCTTCTCAGAGGAGCTGAAGTGCGATCTAACTGTTCAGGGTGAGTCTTTCACACAAACCCTGCCTGATGGAGAAGTCTCTGCGTACCGCAGGGATGAAGGTAGGCCAATCTCTGTCCTTTAGAGAGGCACCTGAAGCTATATCACTGAGGATTAAAATCTTCTGGGACTCTCGCATCCAAGATGGACAGATGGCAACGCCACGTAACAGTAAAAGCATCCTTGCAAAATAAATGGAAGACAATTAGTCACCTCCTACATATCGGGAGACCCTAATTCAGGCAGCAAGTGTTTGATGGGGATTTGAGAGTGATCAAACAAGCTGCTCTTAAACTGTACTTTTTCTACAGCATATGGAGGGTAGAATTTAGGGCTGTGCAAATAGATTTTTTTTTTCTTTTTGTCTCTGCAACTGAACGGCAAAATCAGAAATAAAAAAATTACAATTTGGATTGAATTCTAGGTTTTCTCTGAAACAAGACTGTCGTGGTTTAACCCCAGCCAGCAACCAAGCCCCACCCAGCCACTCGCTCCTCCCCAGTGGGATGGGGGAGAGAATCAGAAGAGTAAAAGTGAGAAAACTCTTGGGCTGAGGTAAAGACAGTTTAATAGGTAAAGCAAAAGCCGTGCACACAAGCAAAGCAGAATAAGGAATTCATTCCCCACTTCCCATGGGCAGGCAGGTGTTCAGCCATCTCCAGGACAGCCGGGCTCCATCACGCCCAACGGGGACTTGGGAAGACAAACGCCATCACTCCCAACGTCCCCCCCCTTCCTCCTTCTTCCCCCAGCTTTATGTGCTGAGCACGACGTCCTATGGGCTGGAATATCCCTTGGGTCAGTTGGAGTCAGCTGTCCCGGCTGTGTCCCCTCCCGACTCCTCATGCCCCCCCAGCCTGCTCGCTGCTGGGGTGGGAGGAGAAGCAGAAAAGGCCTTGGCTCTGTGTAAGCACTGACTGCTCAGCAATAATGAAAACATCTCTGTGTTATCAACACTGTTTTCAGCACGAATCCACAACATAGCCCCATACTAGCTACTGTGAAGAAAATTAGCTCTGTCCCAGCCAAAACCAGCACAAAGGCTAACAAAAATTATTACATATTCACAATAGATCCCAGGGATCTATTTTCACTTTCAGCCATTTAAAAAGCCAGACCAACACATGGTCCCACTAAGAAGACGCTGTTAATGCCTCTTTCTTATTGCAACGTTAGTGATGACAGTGTTGGCTCAGGATGTGGGATACCAACATTGAACTCCCTACTCTCCCAAAGGGTCTTTTAGTGCACTTTCTCCAGACAGGGCTTTTACCGTGTGAGTGTCCTGGCGCTTGCTCTGCTGACATTATTCTATCTATTTGTATTTCTAAGCAGATGCTGGGGTTTGGACGGCACCCAGCAGCCTTGCCGGGAGGGTGGACCCAGTGCAGCAAGGATGGGCACCGGTCCCTCGTGGTGGCAGTGGGTAAGTCAGGGACGCCAGGGACAGTGCCACAGCTCTGGGAGCAGGAGGGAGCCTGCAGCCGCACGGCACCGCAGCCGAGCACCTCCCAGCTCTGCTCGAGCTTTGAGCTGGACCCTTCCTAGGTCATAAGGAGATGCTGTCAGAGGTGCAGAGGCTTCTCCATCAGTGTGCGTTTGCCTTTCTTCTGGCTTTCAGGGCCAGTTACCTGCCCTGTACCTGCCTGGAAATATAGCCTCTCACTCCACCAAGGGCCACGGTTTTGCTCCTCTGTAACATCCTCCCTTCACCCTTCTCCAGCCCAACCCAAAGTGCTGTTACCAAAACTGCTTCTGTTTCATACTGCTCTGACCACATCATGCCTGTTAATTCCTTTAGGCTCCCGGAGGCATGTGCATGAGGTTCACTGAGTCCTTGTGTTTTCCATAAGCCTCACAGCGGTTTTCACCCCACTGTTGTACCCGGTCCCAGCGGCTTTAGTTCAGCCCCAGAAACCCTTCCTCTCTCCACCCGTTGGGTTTTCTTTTGTGCGGCTCACCAGGCCCTGCTCACGCCTCAGCTCCTGCTCACACCAGTCTCCGTCCCTTCCCCAGTGTGTGGCCATGTTGCCTCCAGTTAAAGAGGATTCTTCTACTGCTCTAGCCCCAGAAAGCCTTATGAAAGTCACTTCCCAGAAGCCAGATCCTTCCTGGGGCTTGCCAGGTGCAAGGTAAGGCTAGCAGACAAATTTCAATATGTATTTCTTTCAGACCTCTACCCCATCTTACTGCACTCACCAGTGCAACGTCGCACTGACTTCCCATGCAAAATTAATGAGTGAGCGACTTCTCTCTGCATTTCTTCCCTTCTCAGCTCCTGATTGTTCAGCCTACAAACTGGCTGGCACTGGTGTTGTCTCCCATCATTTCTTAGCACAGAGTTTGGCACAAAGGGACTCTGATCTCCGCAGATCTAAGCCCTGCTGTATCAATAGCTAATTAAAGTTTCTTCCATATTTAGGACCCCAGTCATCCTTTTACTGACAGTGCTGTGAAATTGCAGTGACTGGAAATCAGACTGAGTAGTATTAAAAAATAACCAACCAGACTGAACACATCAAACGTTTTCTGACCTGTTTCACTTTGTCTCCCTTATCTGAACCACATGGGTGGAATTTAGCTCCTCTATTTTTAAACCTTTAACTCAGGCATTGACCTCTTTACTGCAGTCACCCTAGGTTCCCTTTGCAGTCAAAGAAGAGAGAAGCACTTCTGGGGTGGTTTGCTTGGCCTACTTTTGGGGTCTACTTTAGGGGAAGATGAAAGGGACCCCAGAAATGCCCGTTTCTCTTCACTGACTGTAAAGAAAGTCTTGGCAGTCATGCGGCGTGCCTGGAGTGTCAATCAAAACTGAACCTAAGTGCTCTGAGATGCCTTTTATACACCTCTGTGCATACTGTTAACTCTGAATGAGTGGATTATTCATAGCGTATATAGAATGTTGTATGTTACATATGTTCTGTATTTATACATATATATAATAGCAAGTCCATGAATTCATGTATTACTGGGAAGTTACTCAAACAGCTGTAGTTATCGTTGCAACATTTTTCTCACAGTTTCTTAGAGGAGAACTCCACCTTCAAACCAGTATTTACACCAGAGTAGACTGCGCAGGGTATAGATTTGCTAGGCCCTCGTCCTTGGTGATTCTTTGCGTTTCTGTCAGTGTCACCCCAGCACCAGCCATCAAGTCAGAGCAGCACCCTGGGCAGTCTGGCTCGGGATATTTCTTTAGGTCTTATCAGGGCTGCACAGCAGCTTGCTGGGGAGGACGGCTGGAACTGGAACTACCGAGTACTTGTAGCATCCACCATGAGTTGATTCCTTACCTGGGCACAACTCCCACAGAAGCTTTTGGGATCAAGGACCTCATGTGTCAGAGTGAGAAGCCAGGCTGTCCCCATTTTTTTTGCCCCAGCTGACCAAAACGAGGTCTGGAAATTTGAATCTACATTTGAACCTATGTGTTGGTCACTTGATGCCAAGACCCACGGTAAGCAAAATTAATAACCCACCAGTGCCACTGGGTCTGCCTTATGGATGCTGTTACACTGCATCCATCCCAAATTGGAATTGGCACTTACACAAAAGGGTGTTTTTAAAAAAAGCACTCAAAATGCTACAGCCTCTGAACTAACCTTGCTGATACATTTATTGCAGAAGACAAGAGTTTTTTTGGGGAGGCAGGCCACTTATGCCTTCTTGTATACACCTAAACAGTAGCTCTAAAGAAAGTTTTCATTTTCTGGTTCAAATCACTGTGGGAGGAAGTAATTGTTTAACTTCTTTTTTTTTTACTTCAGTATGCACCTGAGAAGAATGGGTATTACTCACAGCAGGGGACAGAGGCTTGATTGCACAGATGAGGGGAGACATGCTGCCATACATATAAACTACATACATGTCCTAGGAGCATGTTCTGACATCACTAATTTGTTCAACTTACCTGCAAGATAATATAAAAGAATGGAAGAGAATAAGCTGCTGCCATCACTTTTCAGCAACAGTAAGTCATTCGGTCTTGAGGACAAATATTGCAGCAAAACCTCTTGATACAAACACCATTTTGTGATAGACAATTCCATTTATTTCCTTGAATTGGAATGCTAATTAAATCTGTCAGCGGTTCTCCTGCCAAATATCTGCTGCTACATCTGTGGGCAAAGCTGTATTTAAATACCCTTCAGAGCCAACAGCATTTCATTGATCAGAGTTATGAAGGGAATGTAACCAGCAAAAATATCACTGTTATCTTCTCACCTACAAAAACAATCTGAGAGGCAGGTTCTTAAGTGGAGCTGTCTTTTGGTAATGGGTCTAACTTTCTGTATGGCAAGTGAAAGTATTATGAATAATGTCTTAATCTTTCAGTGTAACTGTTTCTAATGATGATCTGCATTAAAAAAGCATGGCAAGATATTTTCCCTTTCTTCCTAAGAGGCATTGTAGCTGTTTTATTTTATGCTTGATGGAGCCTGCAGAAGCTGTCCTGCTATCCTTTATGTGCTGCAATCCTGGCACTCTCATGTACCTTTAAAAGAAAATTGGCCCTGCTGTACTGTATTTCTTATGGAAAGCCCCAGAGATCAGTATTCTCTTTCTCACTGGAAATGAACCCAAACCCTTGATCAATATCCCACTGCATTCAGGAAGTGGGTTTCTCTGCAGGAACAGAACTTCGTGGGCTTTGTAGTCCATGAAAGTTAACAGAAATCTTTCCATGGTCTCCAGGACTGTGGAGCAGGTCCCATCTTCTCCCTATGGCAACACACTGTGACATGAGGCGTCTTGTGGGGTGACAAGGAGCCGAGTAACTCCTCCTGACCACGCTGGACAAGCAAAGTAAGTGACACAGGGCACCCACACAACAGCTCTGGTTCTGTCAACCAAACGGCTGCTGAGGCTTACAGCGAGGCGTTCATGAACGTGGGTGTTGGACAGCCCGGACCGTCTGGCCCCTCTTGGTATTGTCAGGATCCCAACATCTTCAAGAAGGTGCTTGTTCTATAGTTGCTGCACTGAAAAGGCATTTATGGGACTGAATTTTCGTGTTCTCACTGAGCTATTTCTGTGTGTGTTTATAGACAGGTTACTCCTATCCTGGGAGCTTATTTAGGGGTGTTACAGGGGCTTTCTGGCTTGCCCGGGCTCTTTCTGGCTCACAACTGTGCAAGCAAAGTATGTGCAACTGGAGACCCAGCCTGGCCAAGGCCCTGCGGTCAGCTCCCGTATTTAGGATCCGCGGGAAAATCAATACACCGGGGAAGTCCCCAGCACAGCCCAAGCACCTGGCACACTCTGGCTGTTCCTCAGACCCGTCCTCCTCGCCCAGACCCCACCGCAGGTGCCCCTGCAGCCTCCAGCATAGCACTGGGGGGCTGTGGGTGGTGTGGACTGAGCTCAGGGGAGGCGCACGAGCGAGGCAGCGGTGGGAGCTGGCTAGTGCCAGCAGCCTGCCCTGAGAGATGGCTGATGCAGACACAAGGCCCCCGCTGCAACTTAAAAGGCTGTTGAGATGTAAATAAAAAGGTCTCATTTTTTAGGAGAATGGAAGCATACTGTCAGGTCAAGCTTTTGGGGACTTAGAAGGAGGCAAAGCAGCTCTATGGCAGCTCTAACTGATGCTCAGCTTCCTCGTCACTCCAGCCACCAAAGCCTGAGGATGCCCACCTAAGTTAGGTAAAATCCTTACGCTGATAACCTGTAGTAGGTGCTCTGAGGGCAGCTCTGGGGATTTCACACTGCCCAGGGATCCTGGTATCTTCCAGCATTAAGCCAGAATTACGGACCCTTAATGACATCTAAAGCAACACAGGGTCCTCAGAGCAAAGGTCTGCCTCGATGGCTGTTATTTTCCCAGCATAGCAAGTGTGATTATTGTTCTTGGCTGGCCATCAGCGATGCAGACAATGGATCTGTGTGTTTGGCTAACAGCTGTTATCACGTATGGGATCAATATGGGCCTGCCACTGCTCAGTATTTTAAGAAGGACAAGACGGAGGCCCAGAAGGGCACACATAATGTCTCCTCTCCCTATACCATTCTTGGTCATAGGTTGCTGGGTTATTCTAGCATCTGATGTATCCAGGCTAATCCACTGGAAATCAATCAGATCAGCTGGCAATGGGCATCCAGTGATGACAGATTGAGTTAATGGTCTTTATCACCGGTTCAGTGACAAGGGTCTAATCCTGGTGTTTCTGCACTGACGTGCAGAATGGAGCACACATGGGGAAGCACAGAGACAGGCAAGGTAAGCGCAAACATGCTTTTAACTTCTCAAAGACCTGTATGTATGAGTGGGCTGGTGCTGGAGTAACTAACTTGCCCTGTATTTCCAGTAGAAGGTCAGGACCAAGTGACTTATGTTTCTATCTTCCCCCACACCCCACTGATAACGTTACTGACTTACTTGCACCTATTTCCTCATCAAGATACATACATTTTAATTATAGAGATGTTCCAGCTTCAGTCTTTCCTCCAAATATATCACAGCTTTTAATGTTATCACAGCTATCTAAATACCAGTAATGCCAGAGCTCAGTGCTGTCCTGCTCTTGGGTTTGCGTTATTTAACATTAACTGTTAATTTAAATATCATTTAAACTAGATGGTTTTGGTTTTTTATTTCATCAGCACTGCCACATTTCTGAAGGTGATGTGGTAGAGAAGTATAGTCTGTATTTTCCCTTGTAGACTTCAAGGTCTGTTCCCCAAAGATTGAGAGGTAATTTTTTGTGTCATAATTGCGGATGTCTTGAATTTGATTCTTTAAGGGAAGTTAGAAAAAAGCACCCAAAACCAGACATTCAAAGTCACCAGTCATCTTTTAAAGACTTCATCACTTCTATGCTGCTTTACCTGTAACTGATCCTCAGAGCTATTACCCATCTAAAAAATAGGCCTTTGCACATGAATATAAGAAATAATGGTGAGACTGCTGACATGGGAAAGGCCAGCAGGATCAGACCTCAATATTTCACATCTAATCCTATGAGTATTGTGTTTATTAGGTCCCATATGCTCTGCTAATTCCAGCTTTATTTATAATACGTGCCTTATTTCTTAGGATTAGGTTTAGAACAGCAATTGGCTGTTCAACAAACAGTGCACTAAAGCAGCCCCACCTTGCAGCTAGAAGTGGTTTCTTCTGCTTGGATTGTGAAAAATATTTATCCAGCTCAATATCTTAGCAATCGAAACTCTCCATGATGAAAGCTGTGCCTCCTAACGGGCCCCACATACGTACAAAAGCATTTCCCGACCCGCTGGCGCTAACTGCTTTGCAGCCGCGGAGGAATCTGGGATGGCGAAGATTGTCCGAAAGCATTACCCAAACCATTTATGGCACCCACCAAAACATTTCTGCCTCCACCTCTGCGGGGCTGGGGTTCGCTGCGCTTTGCAAACCCCTCTCTGCCCTTCACCATCGCTCCCCTCCGCAGCCGGGATGAGCCGCAGCATCACAAGGCGGTGGGCGCACAGCCTGCCAGCTCGGGTGGGAGCAGCCGGCTTTTTTTGCTGGGTGAGTGGGAAAGCGAGCGCATGAGCCTGGGAACGGTGCTGGAGGGCAGTTTGGGCACGGGGGCCAGCGGCTGGGCTGGGGGCTCAAGGGTGCCTGTGCTCCCCCTGCAGACCCCGTGCTGCTGGCTGCTGGAGGCTGTCGCTGCACCCAGGTTGGCAGTGTCCTTGCTTCAGCTCCCAGGGCCAGACCCCCCCGGTGACCCCTCCAGCCTCCAAATCACATCCTCACCCACACGGCCATCCGGCTCCCAGTTCCTTTTCTGAACCCCTTGTAAAAGCCCATCCTAAAAATAAGCTGCTTGGCTCATGGGTGCAGCAAGAAAGAGCAAGAGCATAGTCATTAAACAAACGCAGGCGAGGCATGAGGGTGTACAAAGTATTGGTTCACTTACGCATCGTCCAATTAGTTCATTTTGTCCTCTGCCATTTGTGTCACATGCCCAGGCAGCCGTTTAAATGCTGGAGCTTTTCCTTCATCTTTGTTGCATCCAGGATAATTTTTCCTTCTGTTGGCCGATGGGACTGTCTCTCTTCCGAGGTCAGGATGAGTGTGAACCACTCACGGCCCCGTCACCAAGTGTGAACCAACTTTCTGCCCTGCCTGGAAGGTCCTGCGGCCAGTTCAGAGGGCTCCCATCCGTGCACCACACAGCCTCGGGCACATCTTTCCCTAAAACAGCCATCACCCTAATAAACAAGGATGCAAAGAATGCTAGAATCAAAATTCAGTCAGCCGTGAAGCCACTGTTTCAAATAAACCCACATAAAATTAGTTAATTGGGCTGGCAAGCAATGTCAATCTGCCAGTCTATAAATTAATAAGAAATTATTTGAGCTGATCAGAAGATTTCTTGTTCTCTGTATTTTGGGAATTCACAACATCCTTCTGCTTTAGTGCAGAAATCAGCATAAAAGGGCTCCCAGTCCAGCAGTTCCCCCGCTGTGTGTGCTTCCTCCTCCCCTCCCCTTCCCTAGCTTCACCTGGTCTTTCTGTCTTCAGAGATTCCCTCTTTTTCCCTACTGTCTCCTTTTTCATTCTCTTTCTTCAGAAACCATTTTCGCTTCCAAAGCAGCTGTGTGCTTTAATCCCAAGTCCCACATCCCAGAGACTAAGGATCATACCAGGAACACCAACAGTTACAGTAATAACAATAACCATAACAGTAATAACAATAATTCTCACCTGCAGTGGAGGATATTGAGGGCAAATGCCCAGGACGGTTGGCCAGCGAGGACCTTCAATAGGTGAAGGAAGACCCTCAAGCACCGTGGCTGGCGGGCAGCCCGGCCCTGGGCCATGCCCCGGGCACGGGGATGTCCGTGCACGTTTCCAGGGATGCAACGACAGAAGCACAGGAGGCAAATTGCTGTTTACTATGTCTCCCACTTTCTGGCAGCAAAGCTGTAAAGTCATAGAGGTGAATAAGGTGGGAAAGATCTTCTCAATCGCTCAGTCCCTGTCCCGGCGTGAGTACCAGGTTGCTTCTTAAGCCCACGGGTGAAGCCCCCGTGAGCGGCCGCACGTGGGTGCCCGGTGCCAGCTCTGGCCGCGCGGCGAAGCAGCCGCAGGGTTGAAGCGCAGCTGCAGAGCGTGGCTTTCTAGCGGATGGCTTATTGCACTTCACGGAGTGCTGAGCCTCGGCGATTTCCTAAGGCAACCTCGCTGGATGTGTGGGAGCGGGGAGCTGAGCACCCTCTGCTACCTATTCAGGGGGTCCAGATCTCTAACTCAGCCATGGAGACCCAAAGTCTCCCAGAGGAGTGCTTCTCTCCTGCTCTTAAAAAGCTTCATCCATTGCTTGGTGCTTCTCTTAATGTCCCAGCTGCAGCACAGCGAGTTAGGGAAGAATCCCAGCTGAAACTGGGCAAGTCTGTGGCTTTCGGGTACTGCAACAAAAATCCCCCAAATCACCCAAGGCAAGGCAAAGTACAATGATGTGTTTCTTTTAAAATGCCAGGGTTTTTAAGCAAGGCTCGTGATTGTTTTCAGGGGGAATATTACATGCATGTCGGTACGCTGAAGTAGACCCATCCTTATTGTATTCCCTTTAACACAATGCTGAGACTCTTTTTAAGGGTGTGCATACCTACACACGGGAAGTTAAGTTTGACAGAATAACAAGAATGATGAATGAGGTGAATTTGCAAGTTTTTCTCCTTAATTCCCATGCCATTAACACCACTTTCCCCCTGTGCAAAGCTGCCTGCTTGGATTCTCACCTTAATTTGCAAGTGCAGGTTGAAAGACAACTAATTTCTGCATCAAATTCATGAAGAGCCTGTTGTGGCCTTGTTAAAAGGGAACTGCTTGATATGGGGGTGTATTTTCAAGTTTGACTTATTTATGGACTTCAAGGATTTAAAAAAAATTATTAAAGTGTTGTAATGTCATCTTGTTCAGCTGGTGACAAGGGAATTTGGAAAAGATTAAAATCGCACTGAGGGGTTTTAGTATTTTACGCAAAGGACAGGCAAATTAAATTAAATCACAAAGTGTTGGTAGTTTAAAAAAAAAGAAAAAACACACCCCAAATCAGCCTAATCTTATGAATTATACATGTAATATGGTAATAGCGCCTAGTGAATATGTTAACTTTTCATCCTCGTTCGGCCTAAATGTTGATGCCCAAATGTGGCACAGAAAATCACGTATTTGCAGTGGGATGTAGCTGCGATCTAATTTAGCAGCATCTCTTTTCAATTATCTCTTTGCTTTCCTCCTCACGGGCCACGACGAACCTTTCCGCTTACACACGGCTCTCCAAGGCAGGAGTGAGAGGCACAGCGCGGGTTCGGTAGCTGTTCGGCACGGCTGCGAGCCCTCCCCGCGGCACGGCAGGGCTCCCACCCTCCTGGGCTTCCCCGGGGAGGTTGCAACATCCAGAAGCTTTGGCTGCTCTGGTTTCTCAAGCTGATGAATGGCTGGAAAATTCAGTCCTGGAGATGCTTGTGCCTGCGTTTATGGAAACACGGGAGCTGACGAATGGGTGCCAGAAAGACGGAAAGAGCAACAGGTTGTATTCCGGGGCGGGCGGCATCTCCCTTTGCTGCTGGGAAGTATTGGAAGGGGCTGAAAAGCAAGGATGGGCGGTACCCAGCCTGTGTCCTTGATATTCCCGGCAGCTTTTAAAAGACCGTTTCTCATCCCTTTCCTTGCTGCCATCCTCTCTGGAGGCTGGGTGGCATTACTAGATGAGGGGATGTCCTTTCCTGGGGGCTGGCAGCTCGGGGCTGTGCCATGGCCTCGCTCATGCTGGGGGCATAAAAGCAGTGTCTGCTATCCTTTCACCTTTCCTAAAACTCAAACAAAGCTCTGAGAGCTCTGCCCACTCTCAAATTCAATTTAAACCGGCAGGAAGGTTAAAAAAATTATTTTTTATTAATTGTAGGGTGGGACTAAAGCACACTGGTGAAATCCCACACAGCTAGTGTCCTCACAGAAGCCTGATTGTTTTAGAGAACCAGGCTAAAATCATAATTAACCAGGCAATGTTGCCAAGAGAGGCTGTGCCTGTGGGGTCTGGCCAAGCTGGATGCTGGCTGGAAGCCCTGAGGCTTTGTTATCAGAGAGCTGACCCCCCTACTACACAGACACACACACACACCGCACAGGGCCCGGCGTGGGGTGAAAGCCGCACCGGCCACCGCGACACGGCTGTCACGGTGCAGGGCAGGGCCAGAGGCTCACCTCCGCCAGCTCGGGACTGGAAACACTGCAGAACTTCACAAACGGCAGCTTTTTGATGCGTGGAAGGAACAAAAGAAAAAAGCAATTATATTTTCATCTCGAGGAAAAAAATAAAGTTGTTATGGTTTTCTTTGGGATTGTTCTTGTGGCAGAATAAATACATTTCACTTATCCAAAATGCAGTGGTTTTTTTCTTGAGGTACTTGGAAGGCAAATACCTTGAGGGTACAGCCGCTCCAGCCCAGTCAGAAGACTCCGCACATTTTCTTACCTCTTGGAAAAAGAGGTTGTCCCACAGAAAGAGCAACTGTTTCCCAGATGCAGAAAACCCTCAGGACACAAGTAACTGCAAAACCCGCACACTTTTCCTCTGGTCCCTCCATAGTGGCTATTTTGCCCCCGCCCCGAGGCTGCGGGCAGCAGCATGGGGCTGCAGGCAGTGTTGGACTCGGGAGCGTTGGTCTGGATGAGGGTCCCATCCAGGTGAGGCGCCCGCGGTGCTCCAGCCCACAGAAAGCCTGGGCTCACCTACTGCCTGTACCACTCCAGTAAAACCCCCAGGCAGTGTTCCCAGGCTGGTGCTGTATTTTGTGTGACTTTGCTTTGCTCGAACAACACAAATGGGTGCTGCACTGCGAAAGCACGAGCCGTTCCTCTCTTCTTCCCCTTCTCTTTTTTCCTTGACTTAAAGCAGTTTGCTTTTTGGAGCTGCCACGGCGTTGCGGAAAGGCTCCTGTCTCTCGCCACTGGCATGTGGCATCTCCCTGGTGCAAATGAGATGCGGTATAAATAACACCAGCCTCCGTCAGCTGCCACCCTGGGGCCTACCCCAGGGCTAACCCACTTCAAGGCTGTCAAAATCCAACCCGCTGGCCGATGGTCCTTCTCTACAGACCTTTTTATTACCATTTTCACAGCTCCCTGCCTCTGCTCCCGCACAGGTCGGCTCCAAGTCTCCCCATGAACCCGAGGGTGCCTGGCAAGGACTGGGCAGCGCTGGCTGCGGGAGCGAGGAGCTGTGAGCGGGCTTCTTACCCAGCACCCAACCCGTGGAAACCATTTTCAGTCTCAGCTGAGCGGGATGGGACTGAACTGATGGTTATTGTGCTTGTCGAAGGGCTGACGGGCAGAGCAGACCGCAGGCAGGCAGCCTGAATATTTACGCTCCGTGGCCCCATTGCATATGAGCACGATGAGCCTCTTTGGGCTGATGGGCTAGATCTCTTTGTATTAAGCATTAATGAAAATATGTTGCATTACTATTGGAAAAGAAGGCTTATGGACTTGCTGGGGCTTAATATCAGAAGGCTGAGGTTTAACTTTGTTTTTTTTCCTTGTCTAATATTTTATGCAGGAAAGCAAACTATGACCTTCATACGTAATGTCGCTGCTACCTGGAAATCACAAAATCCCAAGGACGGTCACTGTGCGGATATAAATAAGTATATTGCATCAGCAGCAAGTGCAGATATTTTGATAAGAGTTACAGGCTAAGGACTTCAGTGTGGATTCCTCTGACCAAAATTTAGACATGGCAGACAGCATCTGAGCCAGTAGCTCCAGGCCCCTGTCCAAATCAATGGAGACAAGTGGGCAGTTCTAGGGCACAATTCATCTGACCTATATTAGACCTACTTTAGAATACTGTGAATCCCACAGGTGTCTGGGTGACTGTAGAGGCACTTTAGACAAGTAGCCCAGGTACAGAGCCCGCTGTAAATGTCTGACTTTGGTTAGGTGAATCCCACAGCAGGTGAAAAAATAATATGAGTCCTTATAGCACAAAACCAGGAGAGGAATGGAAGGTAGGAAGTGGGGTGAGATTTGTTAACACTCCTCCGAGCTCTCTTGTTGTTAGTTTGTTCTGCTCAGCTTGGGTCAAGCACAAAAATCCTGCAGTGCCCTAGAAAGGAGTTGTCTGAAGGGAGGGAGATAGAACGGGACATGCCATGAAGTCCCTGCTCTGTTTTTTGTCAACCCGAAATCCACTCAGCCCATGTAGTTCTTGTGATATTTTAAACACAGGCGGGAAAGTTGGGTCATGAACTTGGGGAGGTGTTTGCAGACGAACTCACGCCTTACTTCAGCAGCTGCTGTTCAAGGTCTTCCCACAGCTGGCTCCAGCACAACCAGCGTCCTTGGCTTTCTACGGCTCAGGTATGTCTCAAGCAATGATTATTTCCCCCCTTAGAACCAGAAGCCTTTTTCTTAAAACAGGCTTTTAAAAATAAATCCTTCTCTCAGCGTAACTGCTCCAGCCCAGCAGCTGTGGGCAGGTCTCGACCCCTGATCTCACTGTCTGAGGACAGACTCCCCCCTGCAGAATACCTGTAATTCAAGCATTTGATTTTTCCCAGCAGGGCATCATTTCTGCAAATGAAGCCTATTTATGTAATGAAACATCAAGTAGTTCACACAGGGATACAGAGCAGTCATATAGGGAAAGAGCTCTCAAATGAAATGCTGTGCCAAGAAAGATTTAATTGTAGTTACCATACAATAAAAAAAAAAAAAAAAGAGAGAAAAAACAAAAACCCTGCAGGAACAGGCTGTTTTCATTTCCCAGCAATTGCACAACAGCAAGCCTACCTCAGCACTCAATAAGCTCCTGTTGGCACTAATTGGCACCCTTGCTGGCGGGTCTGCATGCAGGAGTTGAGGTCTGGATGGCTGCAGGTGCAGACCCGCTCCCGCACCTCTGCGCAGGCAGGAGAGATGCAGGCAGGCGAGATGCAGGCAGGAGAGATGCAGGCAGGAGAGATGCAGGCAGGCGAGATGC
>JANXJC010000064.1:1631874-1646709 GCA_027564655.1 Leptodon cayanensis | reverse complement strand
CAGGCAGGAGAGATGCAGGCAGGCGAGATGCAGGCAGGAGAGATGCAGGCAGGCGAGATGCAGGCAGGCGAGATGCAGGCAGGAGAGATGCAGGCAGGCGAGATGCAGGCAGGTGAGATGCAGGCAGGTGAGATGCAGGCAGCCGCTTGTGCCCTGTGCTCGGCGGCAGGCAGCAGCCCCAGCCCTGGCACATTTCAGGACTTCTGCAAAAGAATTTCCCCAGATAAGAAGAAAGCAAGTGCGTGCACAGCCACGCTGGTATCGGGTGGGGGACTCGCGCCAGGAATCTGAGTGCAGTTAGCAACGTCATAGTGTGCAGGGACACCTACTCCTTGGGTATAGTGAGCGTGTAGATACCTGTGCAGTTTGGAGCATATGCTTCAGTGCTTTCTTCCATGGGGGCCTTAAGGAGCCTGTGAGTTCCTCCCTCTCTTATTTACTAACAGTATCCAAGGTGATCCCAGGCTTTTCCCATCCTAACCTTTGCGGTGGTATTTTCCATGTTTCTTACTTCCTATGAACTGCCCCTTCTCTCTTGCTGTTTGCCACTACACTCACTTCTCTTGTCCCTGATGGAGCCTAGATCTTTTCATGTAGAGGTAAAGCTCTTGAGTGAATCCTCAACTACGGTCACCCAGGTTCTTCACTTGGCCAGGGACCAAACCATCCCCTGCTCTATGCCACTTCTGTACCAAATGGCAGCCTGTCCCAGGGTGATGCCAAGCACAGGTACCTAATGAAGCAGCCAGGGAAATTTAGGAAAAAAGAATAAACTTATATTTCCTATTTTATTTATTCTTCGTATTATTCAAACAACAGTTAACTGAGCTGAAAGGGCTGATACAGCTTATACAGGGTTCCCCTATTACTTGTATTACACAGGAGCGTGGATTTCCAGCAGATGACTCTCTGGCTGTAAGACCAGGGGCTGAGTTCATACCTCACATGTTTTGATGTTCCCATTCCCCTCAGTGGCAAGTGCTTACTGTTTCTTAGGTAATTTGTCTATCCAAAGTATTTCCAGGGTGTTTTAAGATACTTCCAGGAGCTCACTAGATATTGAGAGTAGACTAGGTGTGTTTTCATTTGGTTTAGCAGTACTAGCTGAGTATTGCACCAACACATAACCCTCCAAACCCAAATCCTAAAGGAGGCTTATCTGAAACTCGCCAAGTGTTAAGATCATTTTTTTGTTGTTGTTGAGTTCTGAGGGTTTTAGAGCATGCCCAGCTGTATGATTAACCAAACAGAGTGAGCAGGATTTCAGCCCTACCATTAGCAGTGCAGAAGAAGGGAAGGGGATGGGCAATGGCAGGACTGCAGTCTTCCCTCTTCAGCTCTTCCTCTGTTTTTGTAGAGAATCAACCACCCTTTGGACTATATCTCCCCTTTCTGAAAAGGTTTTTAAAGCTCGGGAATAAGTCTGTGAGCTACAGAGAGGGTAGCAAGGTAGGGCATGTATATAGGAGTCATTACTAAAGCTGGCTGCAAACTTTCAGTCCAGGTTGCCTTCAAACAGCAACCTGGACTTTTGGAAGAAACACTATTATGAACACAGAATCTATCAAAAATGTCAAACAGTTGCCACATATTTTCCAGCCAAATCTAGGTTTAGTTTTTGACAAGAAAAAAGAAAGAAAAAATGGTTAAAAATTATCTCTGCGGTAGCTCTGTGTAATTGCTGGAAATGCAGACTCATATACAAAGGGTATCTCACTATGCACAATACTGTCAGTAATTTTATGAATACATCAGCAATAAAAATGCCTGAGCTGTAACACAAAATTCTTGCAGTAAGGCAGAGGGAAGAGCAAAATCTGGTTGCCCACCAGTAAGTAAGCATTTTATTTTTGTATGGAAATAAGCGTTTCCATTCTTAATGACTATGTAAGCGGAAGTGCTTATGACAGCTAGCTTCTTTCTACAATAAGAGGCTTCTTGGGACTGGACAGTTGGTAGAATAGGGAAACTGCTTTGCATTCATTAATATTTGTCTGCATGCCTAATATTTTAGGTGGTCAGAAGGAAAGAGCCCTTAGAAAGATGGCCTCGGTATCATAGCAGTGAAAGCCTGATTAAGAGGCAATCAATGGGATCTGATTTATTCACTTTGCAGCACAGTGTTAGCAACTCCTGACTAGTCTCAGCTCAGCCAGTGGGTTGGGGTATAGTCCTGGGGAGTCGTTTAGCTCCCAGCACTGGCAGAGGGTAACCTCCATCCCACTCGGCCACTGTTTTGTGGGAGCTGGAGCACCCCAGCCATTTTTGGTGGCCTGAGAGAAAAGAAAGGAGCAGGCACTGGTCAACTCTCCCATTCTTGGAGGAGACTCAAGTCACCAGCAGTGGTGATGGTGTTTCAAGGGATGCCTCTCTCCCCCCTTCTCATCCTTTTCACCATCTGCACTTTCTTTTGGCAAGGTCTGTGCTTGCTCCTGGCGTGGGATGGGATGGGATGGGATGGGATGGGATGGGATGGGATGATGTCCCTGTCCGAGCTCGCCTGGTGGGGTCCGGCACTGGGGCTTGCTCCCAGGTCTCTCCCCAGCTCTGCTGCCCCATCCAGCCCCTCTGCCCCCATCCCTGCTCTGCCGTGTCCCCTCCTGAGCCTCAGAAACTGCCGGCTCTCCTCCGGCAGGTATCCCTGCCCCCACATCGGATACTGGCTCCCAGGGCATGGACTCTTAGTAATGTTGTGGCTGAGACCAAATATTAAGTGCCTCTGAAAAGGTTTAAGATCCTATCTTCAGGCCTCTGATTTTGAATACCTATGGTTTCATTCAGGCGTGGTGTGTGGGAAAAATATTAAATAAGCAATAATTGCTTCACAGGTATAGTAACCATGCTGGCAAATCATATTTTGACTTTAAAATTGATAATAAACACATGCAATAAACAAAGGTAATCATGCATTACATGTCCATGGCAGTAGATTATACCAAGCTTATTAAAACAGTATCAATCAGGCAGTGAAAATGGTTTATATTTAGCACATCTCATTTTAGATTAAACAGACTCTGCTCTCAATTATCCAGTAATTACCTAGAGGCATGAAGGCATGTACACAAAGCTACAGCAAAGTGACTGTGTGAGCACTGGCTTACTTTGCTGTTGGTAAACTTCATTTTGTCAGGATTAATTGGCGAGAAGGCTGGTGATGAACACATGACAAGCGCAACACTCAATAATGCTTTAATAAAGTGATGGAAGCAAATGTTTTCCATCAAACCTCTTCAGCACAGGAAATGTGATTAATTAAGCACATTCATCTAATTACTGTATGAATTCTCAGGAGGTAAACGTATACTCCAAGGCAGGTACTCTGGGTATGATTCCAGAGGCTAGACTCAATTTATTTTTATGTGGCGTTTTTATGTAAACATTAAATAAGTTCTTTTTTAAGGAGAGATCTTAACTGTGATTGGTTTCCAGCACTGGATCAAAGCTGGTCCTAATCACCAGTATTCATCAGAGCTAAGGACAGCTCTTCCTTCAGAATAACTCTCTGTTTTTTTTATTATCTCCAGTGAGAGCGAGCGTTGGGAAAAATGCAACCACCAAAATGTTTGTTGGTGTCTTACAAGCCTTCTGCTTTCCTTTGCATTAATAGTGTTCGGGTGTGCAGGGCTGGAGCTGCTTTTCTAATTCGCATCAGCAAACGGAGGATACGAGGCTCCAAATAGTGTCGGTAGGAGTCTCGACGCTTGGTACCGCCCGGGGACAAACCCTTTCAAAACAGGGAGCCATAATGTCGCTTTCCTTAATCCGGGCACAGGTTCCTACACCAGCAGCTGTCGGGGATGCTGAGCTCCCAGCGCTTTCCGCAGCCGGGCGAGGGAAGCCCACGGGCAGGGTGGCAGCGGTGGGTGCCGGTGGCATCCCCCCAGCCCGGCCACCGCCGCCAGCCGGGCTCTGCCCCGCGGCTCTGCCTTCCAGCCCTTCCAGCCAGCACCCGGCAAAATTTGCTTCTGTAAGGGAAATCCTCATTTTTGCCTGGGAGAGGAGAAGCAGGAACACTTCAGCCACGCGACCCCAGGGGCAGTAACCTCTGCCGAGTCGTCCCCTTGTCCCAGCACAGCCTGGGGCTGCTGGGGGGCCCGATGCCCTCCCCAGCCACCAGGTCAGGCGGAGGAAGGCTGAAGGGGCTGGGATGCACTGGCACAAACAGATAAGCAATCGCAGCGGTGCCTTGCCGTGGCTTTGTGCAGAAACACCAAATATTTGGTGGAGTGAAGCGGGTGAGAGGGAGACCAAAGCTGGCAGCGAGGGGAGAAGCCGTCTCAAATCCCCACCACCACTATCAGCACCGCTTCCGCTCCATCCCCCTCTCCCTTCCCCATGGGAAAACCCATGCCGGGTGCCTGGTGCCTTAAAAAAGTCATTGCCAGGCTATAAATATCCAGCCATCAATTAACTGCATAAACGCCCACTGTCCAGAGAGCTCTCCTTCCACGCCACTAATGTAACATCAGGGTTGCTCACCATCACAGGTTCTGCCGTATTTGTCTCATTAAACCCAACAGCGCCTTGGTCTTTACCGATGTATTCGGTTTAGGGGTTTACAGCAGCCTGGTCCCCGGTGCATTTAAAGTCAACAGAGAGACTCTGCTTGACTTCTGTGGGCTTGGATCCCTTCCAAGGGAAATATTTTCCTACTTAAGTAACTCTGAAACAAGGTGATCATACTGACAAAAAAAAAAAAAAAAAACCCAACCCTGGAATGTTTCTTTTAAAAATATGTTGTTGACAACAGAGAGCAAAGAATTCCTAGCACTGGGGATATATTTTTAATGCTTCTTCAATCAAATGCTTCAGAATAATGAAATACTTGCAAAATGAACCTGTTTGTTTGCATTTATGGCCTTCCCAGCTATAGCTCGGCAGGGAGCTGGGGAAGCGCCGAGACGTTCTGGTCCAAAGGAAACGACTAAGGAAAGCAAAAGCTTTCTCAGGCAGCCTGGCAGCTTGCTAGCTTCCCTGAGAGGGGCAAGGGGAGCGGAGGCTGGGGGAAGCCCCGTGGGGTGATGCAGTCCCGTATCGCTGTATGAAGTATCTGCCCCATTGGGGTGACCTAGCTCACTGCAATACCAGCTCCTGGCAAAGGGCTGGAGACCTTCCAGAGCATTTCAGCCATAAGGACACAGCACTTAGATGAATAGAGCTGAGGAGGCATCCCCACGGGAGAAGGCAAGGTCCTGCTTGGCTTTGCTTGCTGACAGCAGCTCCCACGCACCCTAAATAGCTCATCGCGGCATCGCTGATGCACTGCAGGTATATACAGCAGCAGCAGGTGAATACGCCTGTGGGTAGGTGGATATCTGAGAAGGCTCCTGTAATCATCCCTGCAATGTAATGGGCACTCTGCCCTCTACTTAGTGCGCAATACCCCCTTGCGTAATGCCGGCAGGGTAATTAGTGCCACTTCAGCAGGGTGAGCCCAGACACAAGGCGCTGGGGCAGCCGGCTGACTCAGCTGGGACGTCCGCTGGCTCCTGCCGGTGACACCGGCCGCTGTGGTGGAGGAAACCCTCGCGGTGCTCGCCGGGAGAGCAGGGCCAGCCCCCGCCGAAGCACTCGATGACGGACCACGCTTCCAGCAACATCAGCGAAACCCAAGTCTACAGGAGCAGCGCAAGATGTTTAACTACTAGGATTATTGTTCAGGAAGATTGTACAAGAGGTGCCACGTGGGCACCGGAGAGCCTGCAATCATCTCTTGATTCTCAGGAAGAGGAGACATCTAGCATAAGCTTGCCCACCCTATTTCATACATCAAACCCCTACATAGGTATCTCTCCAGCGCGGCTGACCTGGTGCCTTCCATCGCAGTGTGTGTGTGGTGTTTGCTTTGGCTGGGACTTACTTAGAGCACCAAATTTCTGTGTGTCCTGCTGGGATACGCAAACCCTCTGCCATCTTTGGTCTAAAGATAAGCTGGAATTGCTGCTTCCCTTAGTGTGCGATTTGCTGATTTCTGTCTTCCACCCTCTGTCCGGAGGTGGTGGCATTTCATATGTGGCCAGGACCTGTAAAATGCTCTGGGTGGACCTGTGCAATGTGTTGACTCAGATCTATACCTAATTGTATGGGCTACCTGGGAGACAACTGTGAGAGGGGCAACAATCAAACCCTCACTGAAGTGTGGTGAAGGGACAAGTGAAACCGTAGGACATGGGCTGCAAAGCCACGTTTTTTTCCTCAGGTTTGGAAGGGCAATCCCAGAGTTCACCTTACTGACACACACACACTAATACACGAAGGGCTCTCCTCTCCCAGCGTGCTTTTAAGGTGTGGATACCAAGGTAACAGATGTGCTACTTTGAAAGCCAGCATAGGAAATAGTGCTTTGTGACAAATCTTAGGTGGGCAGCATCTGCCTAGGGCACGTCCCATGTTCTTCTCCTCGTTTGCAACCCCTCTGTGATCCCCGGGTGGGGACCTTTCTTACAAGAGTGGCCGTTGAGTTAGGTCCCTGCCGTGGAAACCAGAGGAAAGACAGCATCACAGTCCAAGAAACTGGATCTGTGTCCTGTTGAACAGGACATAGTAGTACAGGAGGAAAATAATAGAACAAGCACTGGAGAACTTGAAAACACCAGAAATTGCAGTTGCCCTTCCCAGTCCTCCCAGTCTCACCACAGGGGCATGAAGGGACTGCCCGAGGAGGTGCAGCCTTTGTTGCAGCCCTGGCAATATTTCCAAGGCAGGAGGTGACCTGCAAATTCCACCAACAGAGACCAACAAGAAAAAAGCCTCTGGGGACAAAAGGAAAAGCCATCGGTGAGAAAAGTGAGAATCTGTATGAAAAGTCAAAATATAATGGATGATACCCACCCAGGTCCTGTGCCCCTCTCCTTGCTCCTTCCTCATCTACACAGCTGAAAAACAACACAGTGCTGGGAAAGGTGCGGGGCTGGGGCTGTCGGGACATGGGCAGCAGGATGCTCCTGCCCTGGGCTCCAGCTGAGCTCAGGTATCAGCAGGAAAAGGTCTGGAGAGGAGGCACTTCACATTCAAAACCCACACTCACATTTCTCCAGTTTGCCTCAGCTTCGTTCTCTTCCCACAACTGATGGGACGGGTCAGTCCTTTACATGACAGAAAACATCCTACATGCAGTTGTAGGACAGCATCCTCTCTCATTTGTCTGCATCCAGCTGTCACGGTTTCTGAAATATACACCAGCACACGGGCAAAATGCCATTTTGATGAAAGGGAGTAATACACAGGAGAGATGTGAACTGAAGTCGAGTGTGGGCTTTTGGAATAACTGGAATATCTGGACAAGGAAGGATTAGTAGATGCTGCTCATGCCATTTCTAAGGTGACTAAAGCAGGAAGTTATTTCCACTGCATTGCTAAAGCATATTACTTATCAAATATATCCTATAATTTACATAGAGTGAGAAATGGCTAGAAATGCGTGTATTTTCAGAGTGCTAGTCTGATTGAAAAAGAAACAGTTTTTCATTAAAAACAAGTCAGGAGTGTCTCACAATGCCTGGGACCAGATTTATCCTAGAATTAACTGTGGGCGACCTGGGGCAGACACCTACTTTTTGCTCCCCTTTTAGATGGTGCTGAGCGCAGCAGGGCCCAGCCCTTTGACAGAAGATCTGAGATACTGCAGGAGTATAAGGACCTTATGGACCATAATTTGGCTAGGATTTTGAAAAAGGCACGAGGGACACAGCGCCCCAATCCAATGGCAATTTTGAGGTCTCTGGCCCGTAACATTAATTCTTAACGAAAGTTACAGGAAAGTGTTCGTGTCTACTGTAGTGCAAAGCCCACCTTGCTCAAGGACTCCTTCCCCAGTACAAAAAGTGAACAATCATGTATGTCCCTGTTACAGTCAGACTGTCCTTTTGTGGTTCGGGGATCACAGATTTCTCTAAATGTTGAAGACTGCTGTCCCCAGGTTTTTATCTGGGAGACTACACACTACAAAACCCCTTCTTGTATCCATAAAGCGATTCAGGATGCCAGGATCAGTGTGGCATCCAACTCAGGAACAATAAAAAACAGATGCTAAATTAGAGCTCAAGGTGGAGCAAGCATTTCATGAACATTTGGTAAATACTGAGCTCAGGGTAGCAGGGTAAGATATACATAGGGCGAACTACTTTAAAGTCCTGGGGATACTGTTGATCAAAAAGGAGACAATGATTTGTCAGGCTTTCCATACCCATAAATTCAGAAGCACAGTGATTCGTTTCCAGTCCAGC
Organism: Leptodon cayanensis; assembly: GCA_027564655.1. Taxonomy (NCBI): domain Eukaryota; kingdom Metazoa; phylum Chordata; class Aves; order Accipitriformes; family Accipitridae; genus Leptodon; species Leptodon cayanensis. Next base: position 1,638,484 of record JANXJC010000064.1, on the reverse strand, counting down.
AGTTCAAAGCCGAAGGTGGGCTGAGCTGGCTCCTTGACATTTGAGAACAGAAGCTGTCTTCAACCCAGCACGAGAAACAAGATTAGCCTTTCCAGATTAGAAGGAAAGTATTAGTGAAGCACCAGAGGGTTCAGTGTGGGGTCTTTTTAACAGCGGCAGACTTGGATGGTGATGTTGAAAGCACAAGCTGCCAAGTCTAGAAGGGAGGATGGATAAAGTAATAATTTACTTATTGCTCAAGTGCGTCAGCTGATGGTGAAATACTGTTCAGGATAGACTGCTATAAAACAAGGATTCTTGGAGCAAGGTCATAATCCACAGCAAGAGTATCTAGAAGAATAAAAGAAGGATTTTAAATTGCCATATGAAAATTTCCAAAGCCTTCAGCTAAGTACATCTGCAAGAAGAGGAAACATGAAACTGGGTGACCTGGCCTGAAAGAAAAAAGGCGACCCTAGTGCCTCAACAGGGATATAATACATAAGCAAAGAGTCTGCTATCATTTGCAGACCTGCTAGTAATCAGAAGACAGATTTTCCTCACAGTTCGGGCGTTTTCTACTGATACAATACTTTTCTTTTTACCTACTGCCAAATCTTAGACTAAGTAAGGGCAGATTTCCTATGAGACCACAGAATTAGGTGTGTGTGTATTAGTCACTAGCTCTGGAATTGCATTGATCTCTTCCTTTATTTTTTTCCTTGACTTATTTCATAAACAAAATCACCCAGCAGCAGATAGCTAGATAGGCTCCATGGTGCAATTTCAAGATACATGCATTGCCCAAGAATGGTGTCTCTGTACTTTTCATCCAGTAATTTTAATTTGTTTGTTCAGCAGAGGATAGCCGAAGCTGTATGGTAAAGACTTAATCCGGCAAAAGCTAATCCATCAGATCAGGACCAGAGTGCTCTGCACCACTTTGACCTCAGCCCTAGAGAGAGCTAGGTTTGAAAGTCTGGGGTCCCAGCACCACGCGCTGCGTGGGGGGGTTACCATCCCCATTCCGTGGCGTGGGGTTCCCCATGATGGACCAGATCTCTGTGAGGTGTAGATCAGCTGTGCTCCCTTCATCATGATGGAGCCATGCTACTTGAACATGAAATAAGAACGTAGGCTTGTACATGACAATTCCAGCTGTTCAAGCTGAATTAGTAAACAAGCAAAGAAAAATCAATTATCTAAATATTTTTTGTTTATTTGACTGTGGACATTTCATAGCATAGTGTGTGACTATTTGGAGCAATGCACAAACTTCCTGCGAAGCCAACTGTCCTTCTCCCAGAAGATGAACCAAATTGACATAATGCTGTGCATTTGTGGTGTCTTTTCTTCTTTGCTCAACAAAAATCATATGGAAGAAGCACTGCTGGATTTGAAATAAGCTACAAATATATGAAGTTCCAACACCAACTAATCACGTGCTGCCTCAGTACACCTATCTAGCGGTATTGATTGGTTTCTGACACATAGGAAGCCACGGACCACGGTGTGTACCGCCAGTGGGCTCAGGGGCTGCTATAAGGGATGCTAAATACATATGTCTATGCCTTGTGTAGTAACAGCGGGCATGGGTTTCACTATTTGAAATGTATTCACAAAAGGCAAAATAAGGGAAAAAAAACCCTCCTCTGAATGTTGCAATGGGAAACTGCTGCCCATCAGAAATTAAAATAAGTTGTAGCATGCGGGTACGTGCTGCACACCCGAGCCCATGCGAGCTGCCATCAATGCGTGTCTGCACGGAGCGGGCAGCACGGCGGGTTCAACCAGAGCTGGCATCACCATTTCTCTCGAAAACAAGCTGTCTTTCTACAGCCGCCTCATGTTGGGTTGTCCTGACTTGAAATCCAGGCTGCAAGAGGCAGTCAGCGTTTCTCACCTGGCTGGGGCACGCAGACCCACGAGCTCGGGGACGGAGGGCATCGGCACCGGCCGGGCAAGGGCTGAGCAGCTGGCTCGGCACCGGGCTCGTCCAGCTCCAGGGTGGGCAAGAGGACACGTCCCATGTCCTCCGACGTGCAGGGGAACGCAAGCAGGTCTGAGAACATGCAGTTTTTCCTTTTTTTCCGACTAGCAGAGCGCTGGCAGTTCCCACCTTTGCAGCCTCTCTGGTTTTGTGCAGGTACGCGGGAGCCGTCCAGGTTCCCATCGGCTCTGGGAGATGGGGCCGCTGGGCTCTGGCTTCATCATGTCTGTAATTCACATGAAACACAGATTTAGTTGGTTTTGGCGAAACGACTCCAATTTCAAGGCAGCTTTTGCAATCAGAGGCTCCTTTCCCAGACTACTTTCCAGCAACCGGTTCACAACAGCATCATTTATTGTCATGGCTTAACGATCTATTAGCAATACTTCTGCCCTGGCAGCAGGGCTGGCTGTACCAGCCCTCGCCTCCCTCTGGGCAGCTGCCAACATGATGCTGCCCGGGCAGCTCTCCAGTTTCACTCCGCTTGCTGCTGAGAGCTGCTTCAGGTATTCAAGCTAAGCCTCGCCTGCTGTGCTCACTTCTTAGGCTTTATACTTTCTGTGCTAGAGTGACTGACCACTAAAATAAACCTGACAGGGATTTTTTTCCCTCCCTCCCCCGCCCTGGGAAGTGATTCCAGCAGAATTTCACCTACTGCCTCACAAACACAGTTATCTAACACAGCCTGGAACCTTATTTTGTCTGTTTGCTTTTTTGGCCAGCATAGGCAGTGAAAAAAAAAACCAACTTTTTTTTTTTTTAATTTTTTATTTAGGTATCAAGATCAATTCTGCTTTTTTTCTTTTAAAGGTAAATCTGCCTCCACAACCCAAACAACCAAGTTACCTCCTGTTATGGCAATAGGCGAGCTGCACTGAATTTCCCTCTTCTCCCCAAACCTGGCTTTTTCTTTACTGGAGAATAACCCAGGTGCCTCCTGGCCCCTGATAAGAAAGCAAGCTCTAAATCAACAGGTAGCAGTTAAGATAGGTGGCTCACTGATACTGTGACTTTCATGTTGTTTTTAATGACACTGACAGCCTTGACTTTCTGTGCTCTCCTCGCTTGGCCATAAACCAGCTGGGAGCCTGGAAAGCCACCAGCGATAAGAGGCCAGTACAAACACAGCACCTGCCTGCAAGTTTTGACGGTGTCAGCTCTTGCAGTCATAGCTGTATTGCTCAAAGGAATAGGAAAAAAGCTGGACAAAAACTTTCTGACAATGTTTTCGTGTCTGGAAATATCCCTTGGTCATAACCACAATGTCTGGAGACGCTGATTCTGAATAAATTTCTTCTGAAAAGCAAGTGAAAATAAAGCATTAAGATCACTGTGGAAACACATCAGGCTGGAACTTTTCATTCAGCCATTTTCAAATACTTTGAAATTAAGAACACTACATAAGGAAATCTAAGCTAAAATTGAAAACACTTTATTTCAGATTATTTTGTCCAATCCAGAACAACGAATACTCCCAAAATTTAATGTTAACAGAAACTCCCAAATTACATTTTATTATGGGTTTGAGTTTTTTAAAATTTGAAAGTCCAGGGGAAGAGCTCTAAAGCTGGCAGTCAGTAACCTCTTTGCAAAAAAATAAGAATACGTTTCTCTTTTATTGCTTTTGATTAGTCAGATTTCCCCTTGCATGCAGAAGGTTCTTATTTTCCATGCTTGAACAGTGTATTTAAATTGTAGTTGTTTACAAGAAAACTTAAAGGTAATTTTAGGTGGAGACACAATGTAAGAACAGGTTTTTTTCTCATTTTATTTACTTAGATTACTGAGTTAGTATAAAAAGGACACCTGAGGTAAAGGTATAGCATGACAACACATTTGACGTACAGCAGTTTCAAACCATCCCTGAATTACCTCCTCCTCATGGAATTTGCCTTTGTTTCCCAGTGCCTGGAGAAAAAAATTAAATTCAATAACACGAATAAGTGGTAAAACACGATAAAATGAACTGCGATAACACAACTTGTATGTTAATATATTTGTGGCCTGTCAGACCAAGGGCTGCACAGCAAAGCACCTTCCACATAAACTGACTTATCCAGGGAGGGTCACGTCTGCCTTTACCCCAGCATGTCACTGCGGGCACCTGCATCGATCCCAGCTGCAGCGGTGCGTGCGGCTGGGGAATAACATCAGTAGGCACAAACAAAACTGGTGCTTAATCACGTAACGAGTGCTGAAATTTTATGAACGCTGCTGCGTGTGACCAGGTCACCGACGGGATGCTGTTGCACAGAAAGGGAATTGTAGTGCTTGCAAGTCCCCGTATGGAAGAGAATCAAAAAATTCTGGCATTTCTATGTCATTCTTCATCCCGTGCCCACCCCTCTGCTCGTCTGCGCTGCTGCTCGTGTGAGTTACTGCTCGGTAAGGAAGCAAGGCAAGACGAAACACCGCACCTCCGGACGCACGGAAGGTCTGGCTGGCTGGGGAGCTCTGCACCCAGGGATGCCCCAACCTGCCTTCCTCCCCCTTTTTATGGTCCTAACAAAGCATAAATGGGGAGAACAAGCCCCCTCTGGTTCTTACGCACCGGCAACTCTTTCATCCAAGACCCTCGGCTGGTGCTTTTCACTCGTGGGAAGCAGGCATGGAGGGACCCAAGCCTCTCTGGGCAGGAGAATGGACCCGATAAAAACCCTAAATTACTGGCAACATCCGAGGCCCTGTCACACTGGTGCATCTCCCTTAGAAACAGTCTGATTTTTAAGCCTCCAGCTTACCCCTTCCAGTGCTGCACTGCCATTTTCCTTGCACCGCAGTGGTGACGGCTGCCGCCTGTGCCGGCTTTGCTGGTGGGCGCAGGCAGGGAGAGCCCACCGGGCAATTGGACCGCAAGGCAGCGAGTTGGGGTTTATGTTTTGATGCCTCACAAAATGTGCCATCTCCCTAGCGCATCCTTCCTCATCCTCTCAGGTCACGGCTATTTGAGTTGTATCTTCTACGTTGGCTCTGATTGACACCAGCGTGGATGGGGAATGGTTCCTGCCTGACAGCGGTTTGGTGGGTTAGGACAAACCCAGCAGCCCCGCAGTCCAAGTGACCTCCGCGGGCTGCTGTTTCTGGCATCTCTAATGCCTATGGCAGCTCAGTCCAGGGGCATTTCACTGCCCAGTTAGAAAGCTCATTCATCACTTGACACTAAAATGGTATATTTACAAATATTCAAAATATTTCTGTGCAAGAACCCACCTCTGTAACTAAAACCTAGTTGAAGAGATTTTATTCAGGCTTTAAAGGGAATTAAAGTGCTTACTTTTAGGCACAAAGCAAGCTTAAAAAAATAATTCAGGTGGCAGGCCAAAAAACCCATGCAAATTTATGGTGACAAAATACAGGCACTCTAGTTTATCAGCCTGTGCTCAAGTGGCTGCAGACAGAAAAAAATTAGCTGCTTGCGGATGTTTCAGCAAGTAGGTAAGTGTCCAGATCAAGTTTTTACTGTGAAACAATCATTTGAAAAACCTGCTGTTGTATCTATTTCTAGATCGCACACAGTAAAAAAGTGTAAGAAAAAGAAGAAAAAATGTGATGGTATTTCAAACTGCCTCCATACGGTTAGAAGGATAATTACCAAATAAATGAGGGATTTATCAAATCCGCACTATTGGTCCAGTCCCTCTGCCTGTGCTGCACATTCACCGTGACATTTTGGTCCACAGCTGATCAGTTTTGCCTTATTGCTTAAGCACAGTTCTCTTGTCGGGTGCTAACCTGTTATTTTCTCAGTTCTTTCCTCTGTGCACCTCAGTCACACTAAACCAAGCCGAAAGCAGACATTTACTGCCACTGCGGAGCACAAATAGCATTTATGGCCTCACAGAGGTCTTAGCGAGGTGGCTGTTTAAGCGTGAGAACTAAATCAGGGTTTCTAGGGGCAAAGTCTTGCACAAAATCCTGCTGTGGTCCTCCTGAAGTTTTATCTCACGAGGCTGTGGTTGCCCACGCTGGATCTCCATGGGGAATGGTGGGGGGGGCCTCTCCTCTCTGCTCCCCTTAACATCTGCATGCGTGCTCCCGACCTGCTGGTCTGGGCATCTGGGCTCCAGCTTTGGGGTAAACTATGCTGACAGGCGTCGGTCAAAGCAATGGCAAAGCCAAGAGGTGGCCCTCCCTGTCCATCCGTTGAGCTAAAACCTCTTCTTCTTCTGTACAGGTGTTCGTCACCATAAGCCCTATGGCTGCTTCCTCTGCACCTGGCAAATGTGATCATCAGCATGTTTGTATTGATCTATTTGCTAGTTTTGTTAGCAAAGCTCCCCTCTTTGGATCCCCCCAGAGGCCTCACCTTTCCTTCTTTATCAAGCATTGGCAACAGATTTCAACCTTCAAGGTCCTGCTAGCCAAGCTTCTGCGAAGGCTGTATAAATACATTGTCCTGGTTTTGGCTGGGATAGAGTTAATTTTCTTTCTAGTAGCCAGTGCAGTGCTATGCCTTGGGTTCAGTATGAGAAGAATGTTGATAACACGCTGATGTTTTCAGTTGTTGCTCAGTAGGGTTTATACCAAGTCAAGGGTTTTTCAGCTTCTCATGCCCAGCCAGCAAGACGGCTGGAGGGGCACAAGAAGTTGGGAAGGGGACACAGCCAGGGCAGCTGACCCCAACTGGCCAAAGGGGTATTC
>JANXJC010000064.1:1588503-1631774 GCA_027564655.1 Leptodon cayanensis | reverse complement strand
TATTGGCTCTGTCGAACACAGGAGAAGCTTCCAGCAGCTTCTTACAGAAGCCACCCCTGTAATCCCCCCCTGCTACCGAAACCTTGCCACTCAAAGCCAATACAAGTACTTTTTTTGAGGATTACAACAAACACTTTGGATTATGTGGTAAAACTCAGACAGTGTGACCTGATGACACTTGTGGCACACAAGTCTGTGACGTGGATCAGTACTCCCCAAAGCATAGCCAGTCTACCAGTGCTCCACTTTACTTCCTTGTAAATGTAATTTAAAACAACTCTTAATCAGAAATAAAATCCTAACAAAGTATTTAGGACAAGCACTTTTAAACTGTTTGATCACTACAGTTGTGGGTTTTTTCCCCCTCTCACTGTTGAGATACCTGGCTGCAGATCTGCAAATGCTGCTTCATGTCACAGAATGTCTTATAAGCAGAAGTAGCTGTTTTATAGCTCTAATTTGCAGTTCGTTAAAGTAAACACAAATTTCTGGGGTTTACGAATTTGACATGCACCTTTCTGTGTCTTCATATTTTAAACGGATTTTTTAATGTATTCTGTTTCCAGAGAGAGTGCAGAAGGAGGAAGAGTGATTGTAGAAGTTGATGACAAAGTGGCAAAAGTCAGAAATATAAAGGTATGCTTTTTGTTGTCTTCTCTTTCTCATATAGGAATCCTGATATCCTGATGCTTTTCTGTGTTTGCTTGGCTATTGGATCATTCTAATAGAAATATTAAGGGAGAAGTTTAAACCAGCCTAGCTCTAGAATAATTGCAGCAAAAGGGTGGTGGGGGGAATTGTTTTGGTTCGGGGTTTGTTTGTGTGTTGTTGTTTGGTTTTTGGGTTTTTTTTTTGACAGGGGATGTAACATGTAGTTGTGTTTTCTGTATTTTATATTTGTCAAAGCTTCTGCAATCTGGCTGCATGCCATTATTCAAAGCTGTTAGTAAATTGTTTAGGACTTTGTGCTTATCTTACTGTTATTAACATCCGGATAATTTCTTTCCCTGTGTCTCTTTTCTGCTCATATTTGCACTCACAGTGCAACTGACTTGCATGAAATGGAGCAAAATGTGTTCAGCTACACTTTAGGCCTTGGTAAAAGACCAAGAGCTATAAGAATAAACAGAATGTAGCTGTCATCCTCTGAGAGCGCTGGAGCCAGCGTGCATGGGAACCAGCCCTCTGGTTTAGACTCTTGAACTACTTAAAGCTGCCATGGTCCTTCACTAAATTAATAGAATGGAGCAAAGCAATTTTGTGTTGTCAAACATGTTTCTGCTCAAAAGGCAAACAAATGAATTGTGAGATTACCGTGGGGATCCTAGAAGATGGATGCATTTTGTATTTTTTGTCTCCTTTTCCTTTATATCTGCAAGCAACCCAGTTATTCTAGATGGCTCATTCGAGAGAAACGATACATTAGGTTTTGAAGAGAAACCTTGGTGAAAATTGAATGCAAGGATTTGAACTATTTACCTTTTTCCATTATAATTATTTTTGTATTGACTACAGGTGCTCATTTCTAAAGAAAGCAGAGGGAAGAATACTAGTGGTGTGAGAGGTCTCATGGATGTAAAATGTTGCTTATTTTCTGTATATTTCCTTTCAAAGGCTGTATTTGCAGAGTTTGAGACTCTCACTATCTTCTGAAATCATCGTCCCCAATTTCTTGTACACATGACAAAGCTCTCAAAGAGACACTCATCCTCTGGGTGCGATGCTGTCTGTTCCTGGTGGTTGTCCTCGGGAAGGCTTTGGTCCCCAGGGCATGGCTGTGAGGATTTGGGCCCCTGAGGCTCCCTGCCACCGCTGGGGGAGCCTCCCTCAGCAGGTGGAGGCCTCAGTCAGGCAGCTGCCTAATTGGGTCCAGCTGAGCCTTGTTAGACCTAGAGGGGTTTTTTTATTTTATTTGTTTAAAGAGGAGGCTGTGGGCTGCCTTGGGATACTTGGGAAACCACAGCAGCAGGCCCGACTGCTCATAGCAGGCTGAGGAGGGTTATTTGGAGAGGCAAGGGCTGGCTTGTGGATGTTTTCTCTCTTGAGGTTTCATAATTGGTGAGTTTTGTAAAGGGACTGAGTTTGCTTTATAAACTAAATTTAGACCGCCTTTGATGAATCCAAGTTAGTGTATAAATTAATACTTATACACTAATGTTCACATTGTTGTGTCTGGGGTAGGTGCACTTTGTAGGTGAAAACAAACCCCTTCTCACCAGAAGGGTAATCACCTCTGGGATCAGGGGCTGTTTTTCCTCAGGTGGAGGGGTATTTTTTTTATTTTCACATGTTGCAATAGCAAGGCAGTGCGCCAAGCTATCTTATGCTTACTGCTGCAGAAAACCTAAGAAAATAAAAGGTAATTGCATAAAAATCTCTGAATCGTGACATGTTCAAAATACTATTATTGAAGATGATAGGTTTGTTAAGATGTTATTTCTGACTAAAGGAAACTTTGGTTGTACTTAATTCAATGTGATAACTTTAGAATCATGCAGGGTTTAAAATGGATGAAACCCCGTTACTTCAGAGATAATCTAAAATTATTTCTCTCCTATTTTGCTTTGTTCTTTCTTGGTTTAAAAAAAAACCCAAACCTACAAACCTGTCACAAGGGCCTGTAAATTAATTTTCCCTGTAAACTTCACAGCTGTTGGCAGAGTTCAGTGCTTACAGAGCCCTTTATCCAGTAATCTGGCAGACAGCACTGACACCCCTAGTTTTTGGGGCCATTAGTGAAACGGTTTGTTTAGGTATCAAATTATAATGAACCTTTTTTTCTGCTTATGTTTTTGCAAATGTCAAGGTTACAATAAAGTTACCGATTAGGTTAAAATTACATGTGGATGGTGTTAATTTTGTGTAATGTTTTGACTCGTTACTCTCCTTCTTTGACGAGTAGAGCAACAATGCGTAGTTCCTTGTTCATAAGCTTATCTGTTCTATTACAAATCACTTGGGCAAGATTATACAGAAAGACTTGCACAATTCCCTTAATTTCAGTCACCATTTCTGACTGTTATGCTAGAAAGGCTTCACTGTCATTGTTAATAACCTTGTAAAGGTTAGGTTTGTAGTGTGCAGTCCTAGTGACAGAAACATTAGCTTGCAGCCATGGCAAAGCAAAGGGGAAATAGGGGAAGAGACCTGCATTTTTCAACTATGCAGTGAGAAAATTGGGTTTGTTTTCTCACTTGGGGCCTCATTTCTGTGATGCGGTTCTCAGTGAAACTGAATAATGAATGGCTGAGAACTATCAAAACAGTTGTAGAGCTTTCCTGCCAATATGTAGATGTTGTGAAGATTAACTAAATTATGTTTATTGTACACAGCCTGGAGAACCTTAGTTGTAGTAAATGAATTCTTCAGAAAAAAAATGCTTCAGCAGGTCTGTCATTTATGTCTCCGCCTCACTCTCAGCATCAAAGAAAATTGAATAAAGTGGATAAACTATTTGCCATTCCTTTTCCACAATACAGATCCTAGATAAACTTCCTGTTAGTTTCAAAATGCTTTTTTTTTGGTCAGTTTCAAAGTGAATTGGTTTTTCTGACATTTTCCTTCTGTTATCAGGTTGACAGTAGGCTTGATAGCACTTGGGACTCGAGAGAAAAGATTGTGGCCTTCAGCTTTGATTACTGCTACTGGTCAGTTGATCCCGAAGATCCAAAGTATGCATCTCAGGAAATGGTAAGAGATGCTGTTCTTTTTGTCTGTGTTTCCATCCTGTTTTGTCCTTTATAATCACATCTACAGGAAGAGATTGAGACATAGGATGCATGAAGTTTCATTTTCTTTTCTGCCCCCATATTTTTCTTATTTTGTTTGTAATACCACAGTACTCAGTCATTTTGTCTTAAGTAGATGCAGTAGAACTGCAATAGCCTTTTTTGTCAACCAATGCATGGTTTCATTAGATATGTTAACTTTGGTAGTGATCATTAGTTGTGATGATCTGAGGACTCTGGCTTAGCAATAAGATTCTTTTTGGTGGGGGGTAGGGGATCAGGTTCTAGAGGGAGAAGGCTCTGAAGTGAAAGGAAGAGTGTTGAGGTGATCCTGCTGAGAGGATCAACAGGGAAATAATAGCATCTTTAAATAACAGTAGTAAATTTTACTTATACTATATTGTTTTGAGCACTTTTCCTTGATAAAGCATCAGAAATCTCTTACAACTGATGGAGACTCCTCCTAGCTTGAAGATCCAAGGTTTGACTGATTAAGAAGGAAGGTTGAAGGATTTGGTATTTTAAAAATAGGATATGATTACAAATTTTTGTTAATAAGGAATTATTAAATCTACTACAAATAAATATCATGCACAGCAAAGCTATCCAAAGATTTCACTAAGCATGCATACGATCACATATGTCAGCATTGAAATAAGATTTTACTGCTTCTTTGTCTTCAGAATGGTATAATTTCATTTTTGTCTGTTGTCAGTACAACTGTTCCTGAAGTTTCAACCTGTATAATTGTGTTATTTTTCACAGAAAGTATCACTTAAGACTGAGCTAGTCCTGTGAAATTTGTATTTCTGGTAGTGATGAGCACAGGATTGTTTTACTTTGGGGAGTCAATATTTGAAAAACTATCAGATTTGGCAATTACCAGAACTATAGGTGAAATTATTGACTGTGCTCCATTTCCTTGTTGGTGCAGTAGTGTGGAAGAGGTTTTGAGAAATTGGGAAGTGTATGTAGTGTTTAAAAAATAAAGTTGTTTTTCTAAAGTACTCGGGACTAGATAAACTTCCATTTTAGGGATTACAAATAACAAACCTTTAAATCTGAACTGTTGGGGTTCCCCCCCCTATACTGTCTTACTTGCTTATTTTGGTTTTGTGTTCTTTGTGAGTTTCTCTCATAATACACTTAGAAGCATGCTTCTTAGAACTGTTGATAATACAGTTGGTTTTCCAGCTGAAATGATTTAGCAGATGAAATGTCGATAAATACAGTCTGCCAAGTTGGTTTTATCTCTACTCGGTATGAAAAATTATCAGAACTGCCAAATGGAAATTATAAATATTGGCTACAAAGTGTAAATTTTTATTCTTGTTGTTATTAAATACAAGTGCAATTGAAGAAGAATGTAAAATGCAGTATAAACAGTGCAGCCTCCTTGCTGGGGCTGAGTAGGTATTTCAGACACTGTGGAGAGCCTTGTGTTATCATACAATACAATTTTTTCCAATAAAAACACTGAGGGGGAATAATGAACTCCCTGGCCATAGAAAGTTAAATAATAGGCCATAGTTCCCTTACTGGTGCCTGATGCTGGCCAAAAGGCCATCCAGTGCTGCTTCCTGTAACTGTTGGGTTACTGAGCCTTAGACAGATGTCTTTCATGAGTTAAGAAAAGTTTAAAGATGGACTGGTGCTTTGAAATGCCTGGAGTCACGAGTTAATTTCTTGGGCTTTTTACCTGCCTTGGTGACTGTAGAACCAGTAAAGCATATTTTAAATGCCCTCGAGAAGAGGGCTGCTGGAATACTGCAATCTTACCATGCATTTGTCTGCCCCCTTACACTGTATGAATGAAGTTTATTGTACTAATTCCATGTTTTGAATCATTACTTCAGTGCTGAGCTGGAAGTTTCTAAGCTTCTTTACAGCAACAATGCTAGCAGCAGCCAAAGGAGGTTCAGTAGCACTGTCATACAGTAAAAGCTTTCTTTCATGAGCTGACCTTAGATTACTTTTTCCTTGAAGATGTCTTGCCAACTGTTATCATACATGATTGGTGTATTGGTTGAGGATGAAAACTAGATTAAAGTATCTGCCTTCAGTTTCATTTTTGTAGAATGCTGTCTTTTAGTAAACTGTCTTTTTTTGTGTCCTCTGGATGGACGTATGAAAATGAAGTCCTAACAGTTTCTTCAGTTGTTAAGGATTCTGTCACTATAAAACAATAGTGGGAGGGCTGCAAATCATAGTGTTTAGGTAAAAATATGATTTTAAAGACACAAATCTGCTTCCCTGAATACTACTTACAGTTTCTTCTAGATGTTAATTAACATTGTTCACTTCGGGTTCTGGTCCCTTGCATTCCAGAGATGACTACACACAATGCATTTTATCCCTATGTATTTTGAACATGTACTTCGTAGCTAGTTGTGACAGGCTTAAGTCACATATGTGTAAGTACTTTCAAATGTTTGGGTGTAAAGTTCAGATTCATTGTTCTGTTTATAAAAATTGTGTTTTCTCTGCCACCTTTGTTCTACTTGTATTTGCTAAAATGGGAATATGTGTTGTCCACCTTGTTTGTTTTTCCTAAAATATTCGTGTTAGTATTTCTTCTGTTGTGTTTTTTTTAATTAAAAAAGGGGAGGGAAGACATTTTTTCCCTTTAATTTGAGGAGAGAAAATTTTAATACAGTAAACTGAAGAGGAACTGAACCAATTTAGTAAAATCTGCAATGCCTATATGACAGATGATATGCCTTTATTTTTTTAATAGCACTGAAACTGGAAGTGCTTTTCCCTTCTAAAAGCTGGAGCAAGCAGAGTCAAAAATATAAATTATTTTTAAGAAGTGTTGTTGTCTACATATTTTTTAGGGCTGAATTTAAAAAATAATTCTTTCCTCACGATATAGACAAGCTTTCTTGATTGGCATTACATAACGTAAGCCTTCTCATATCTCTGAAAAGAGGAAGGTTGCTAAATCAAAAACAAAGTTGATGTTTGACTACTGAAAGAAGAACCCATCACTGTTGGTGTATGGAAAATAGGCTTCTTAGCAGAGATACCCTGTTGGATAGTGGTTGGTTTTAGAAGATGGTTTCAGGTACAAGTGGATAGTCTTTGACTGTTATTCAAAGTTATTCTCTCATTTAAAACATTTGAGGAACTAGATATGACCCAGAGTTCTGTAGTCTTTATTTCTCTCCTAACTGTGGTGAAATATGAAGCTATACAGTGTTTCTAATGATGACCCAGTAATTCATAAGCTTATTTAGACGTTTAACAGTAGCGGTCTGATTTCTTAGTCTTCCTTTAGAACTTACATAAATTCTTTAAAAATGTAAGATTTTTGAAGTAGTTCAGCTATGCAAGTATTATGTTCATTTTCCAAGTAAGCTGAATGCCAAATTTTACAATGTGACCTCTGCTTTTCAGGTGGCTGGTTTGAGATCCTTGAGCCTGTACTTTTGTTTTCTCACTGGGCAGTTGAATATTTCACGTTTATATTGAGCTGAGGTTTTTATCCGCTTTCACAGATGCGCAATTCTTTCCAAAGGGAGTCTACCTTCTCTTTTTAAAGGCAATTTTTTTTTTTTCGAAGTGGATTTGTTGGTGCATAAACAGAATAGAGGAATCAAGAAATACCCTAAGGGAAGAGTCACTGGCTAAATCAACCAGAGCTACCAGCCACTAATGGAAGAAGGATGCGCTAAATCCTTCTAAGTATGGAGAAATGAACAGGCACTAGGGCTACATGGCAGAGAGAGAGAAACTGAGTATCAAAAAATTGTGTGGGACCAAAGAAAGAACAGGTAACAAATAAATATGAAATCAGGACAGGGACAGAACATTTGGTGGGCAAAATATGAAATGAGAAACAGAAGGAAATGAAAAAATATTATAGGCATTTAAGAGAAAAAGGGGATGCATGGTTTTTCTGATCTTAACTCTGCAGTTTGTTACATGCATTTTCCATGGTTATAAAGGAGGGAATGGTTCTCCAAACTATCACTGTCAAGATACAGTTACATTCTTAAAAACAGACAAACAAAAAACCCACCAACCAAACAAAAAAAAAACCCACCCCCAAAAAACCCACAAGAAACTGTAATACTTCTGGTGATGTTCCTTTTCCTGACATTTTTGAGTCAAACTTGATTTTTTTTTTCTGTGCTGTGTTGCTGCTGAATTAGTTCAGTCTTGCAGAGGGAGAATGCTGAGTGTCTGCACCTGGGTTTTACCACTTGCATGCAATGAAGCAATTTCACCAAGTCTCCTTGCGTTGTTGTATTAAGTTTTTTGGGGGGAGGTGAATTTGGTACTATACAAAACCTTCTTTAGTAAAGGGGGACATTTTGTGTAAAAGTGACTATTGCTTCCTTCTCCCCTGCCCCCTTCCTCCACAGATGTCTTCAGGAAGCTGTGTGTGTTCAGGATTGTTTTCCAAAGACAATGTTGGAAAACCATTGCTCTTTGGCCATTGTATAACTATAGGATTACCCGTTACTAGAGATTCCTGACATTTCCATTTTGCAGTAAAAATACTGTGTGATAATGATACTGTAATGATATTAAGGGTTATAATTTTTATTCTTACGGGGAGATTCAGGCTTGCTGATTCGTTCTGCTGGTTGAATATGATAGCTGATATGTAACAAACATGTCCTGCAAACAAACATCTAAATTTAAACTTATTTAAATTTAAATTTTTG
Source organism: Leptodon cayanensis (assembly GCA_027564655.1). NCBI lineage: Eukaryota > Metazoa > Chordata > Aves > Accipitriformes > Accipitridae > Leptodon > Leptodon cayanensis. The sequence goes on along the minus strand of JANXJC010000064.1, from coordinate 1,623,370 downwards.
TCTGGTGTAGAACAGTCTGTTTCAATCTTTTGAGTTTCCTTTGTAAAACCTAAAATGGCTCTTAATGAATCTTTCATCAAGTCTGATTTAGCTCCACCAAGCAAAGGAAATTCTTTAAAACAGTTGCAAAACTTAAGTAAATGCCCATTTAAAACCTACTGCCAAAAAAAAAATTTCAGCATTTTAAACAAAATCTTAACTGTATTCTCCATGGGTATTCTTAAGGCTACAGGAACACATGCAAGCATTACATATTCTTGTAGCTGATTGTAATAGCTTGAGTCCCCAGCTTCCCTCCAGCCATCCTACCCATCCGGTTATTGTGCATGCACAGTAACTGTGGTGGGCAGACTGACCCACAGGATGTACAGGCAGGTATTTACACCCAGCAGTTGCCATAGATAGCTGATGTTAGCAATCTGTTCCTTTTGATAAGAGGAATATGTTCCATGAGTAATAGTCGTTGAATGGTAGAGATAGTGAAATCCAGAGAAGTCTTTAAGGGCCCAACTTGCACTGATTCCAGTGGGATCCAAATCTCCAATTGGGTTTTCTTTAAACACTTTTTGTAGCTCTTAAGCTTAGTTTTTGTACTTCAGTACATCAGTTAAATGGAGATGATAATGTTTATAAAGGAAATTGTAATTTAGACTTTGGAATTTTTACCTCTGGCTTTCAAAAGAATGAAATAAACTATATTCATATTGGTCAAGGAATTTCACACTTCTGGGGCTTGACTTGGTAAGGATTTTATTTTGGTTTGGCATAGTGTATTAGGTTTATGCAGGTATGAATATTCCTTCAGTGTCTTTCTGAATATTATAATTTTCAGTAATGCTTTCACCCTCACTGGACCTTCTAAGATGCAATCATAAAAGCACTTGACCAAAAAGGCCACGGCCAAACAAAAAGATGACTGTCTTTGAGGTAAATCTAAGAAATATGAGAATGCACAGAGATTGTTGTAAACAGCTGAGTGATGATATACTGTCGCATCTTTTTCCCTGAAAGATTACATTGCCTTTTTGATGAAAAGTGGCTGCCTATCACAAAAAAAAAATAATTAAAATCTTAGTGTCAATATTTTATATGGATTTCCCTGTATGTGGAGGTTGCACTGTGATGTGTCACATTGAAAAGTATTATCTTAACAAATCAGGATGGTTTTACAGTGAGAAAGCGGTAAGGGTATGAAAACAAGTCTTACTGTGAATGTCAGTAACTGCTCCTAATTTCTTGACCTTTTTACCCCCCACCCTCGTTCTTCAGTACTGACTTCCTAATGTAAGTGAAAGGATAACTGTGAGTCTTTCTTTGGTGCGCTTCCACTGTGCATTTGAACTATTGAGGGTTTTACAAGACTGTTCAAAAGCAAGACAGTGCATTAAATTAAGGGTTGTTTATTTCTAAACTTTTATACAACAAGCTCACAGGTTCTGTTTGCCTGTCTGTCCATTGCAAATGTGTGGTAGGAAGAACTCCCTTCCATTCAAACACATGATCCAATTATTTCTATCATTGTTTATAAATGTGTTCATTGGGAAGATTGGCATTTATTCTGTGCTCTGAAGGCAGAAATGGGTGTTACTGATGGCTCATGTGAGTGAATGCACATGAACCCTGTAAACAAATTTTGCCATTTCTTATTTGTTTTAAAGTACAATAATTGCTTTTCATCACATTTGACTTCCCAGCATAGTTGGGTTTTGTACTACTTCCAGCTAAGAAAAGCAGTTGGGGAAAGGGGCGAATGGCCAGATGATTTTCTTACCTCCTCGTCAAAGTGTAACTGAAAAGCAAATAGAAGAAAAAACAGATATGTTTGTTTTAAAATGCAAGATCTTCAGTATGGCACTAGGTTTTTTGTTTTGTTTTTGGAAGATTTTGTTTATTTGTTTGTTTTACATGTTAATCGAAAAAGTTTAGAAAAGTTACACAACAGTATTGTTTGGAAGCAAAACATTGCAACATACTTTCCACCCCTTCATCAAACTAAGTCACTGTACTTGCTCCTCTTTTTTTTTTTTTTTTTAATTGCAGACATATCATGCTTCTGAAGAACTGAGAGACCTTTCCTTTCTAAGCTGAATTTGTGACACTTCCATGCCTGCATACATTCCTTGTGAGATTCAAGTTTTTAATTGTCTTGGGAATTCTCAAGACAAATTCAAAATCTGTTATCTGGCATAAGCACTTAATTCTAAAAATTATAACATAATAAAGCTCTAATTTAAATCTCTTGAAAAATCCTTGAATTCGTTATCTCTTTCTCTCCCTGCCTGTTCCTCCCCCCGCCCCCGCCTTCGTGTAAAAGGAGGGAGAAAGGGAAGGAGGCAGTGGCTGTGGGTGTAAATGGCATTTTCGCATGGAATATTTGAAAAGCAGTAAGCATTCCATCCACAAGATTTTTTTCTCCAACCCAGAGTGAGACAGAAGTGAGAAGGAGAGCGTGCTGTAAGAAAAAGGCTTTTTGTGCAATAATTGGATCAGTATATAATGGATTATGGTGGAGGGAGGGAAACCACCATGAGTGCATGCTATATATCTTCTGCCAGCAACACAGCTGCTGTGTTCAGTTCGTGATCGAATAAGGTCATTCTTTCCAGCTATACCAAGATTTCTTTGCAGAAAACTTCTCTGGGAATTATTGTGAATAATTGCAAGCTTCAAAGCAGGCTTTACTGGAAAACAAAAAAGAATCAAGTTAATTTTCAATTTATCATGCATAACATTAAACAAATTGTATTTTGGGGAGGCAAAAATTAGTTTTAAATAACTGAGGCATCGAATTAATTGATTGGAATAATTATATAGTCATACATTCATATGCAACTATAGTTTAATGCAGATACATTTCAAATATGAAGCCTAAACAGGAGTACACAAGAAAGGATTGTGCTGAATATTGGTAACAGGTTGAGGGAAATCAATAAACTATTTCACAGACAATGAAATGAGACATTTTCTGACTGTTCAATCTGCTAGTGCTCATGCACACTCATTCTGTTTCTCTGATAGGCGCTGATGGTTGCTTACTAGATACACAGAGCACATTCTTTACAATAGGCAGGCAGTATAATTTGCTAAATAATATTGAAAGTATCTGCAAGTGCATTCAGCAACTTAGAAGAAAAAGAGAATAACAAGTTCTTTGGGTTGCCACTTGTTGTGCATGTTGCATTCAACCTGCACATTCGCAATCTGTGTTACTTTGATAAACTTGATTTTTGCATGTCTTACAAGTAACACCCAAAACTTGGTACTGGTGACCTGCAAACTTTCTGAAGTAACTTGACAGCATACGGTCATTTGGAAGGATGAATATTTTTTTTTTAATTAACTTCTAGTGATGGAGATGTATGTAAAAAAAAAAAAACAAAAAACAAAACCACCAAAAACCACTGTTATATAGATAAGATGTATGTGGATGTTGATTGCTATTTCTTACTTGCAGATAAACATTCAGAGTTTAAATTCCTCTGTGTAATCACACCACAGTCTTTCCTCCATGCTCATGAAGCAGTGAAATTTGCTTCTTCTTTTAATCTTAATACTAGGACCATTCCTTACTTTTTGCTTTGCGAACAGATTCCCTTGTTCATCTGCAAGTATTTCCACAGCATGGCTGGACACAGAATGGAAGGTCATATTCATGGTGCTTCCAAGGTAGCAGATTGATCCAAGATTAGTTTTTAACTTGGAATGGTTTTTCTCCAATCTTAGCAATGTTTTGTGAATAACTTCAGTTAGACTGGTCTTTTGGGAACTGAAATTACTGAAAAATTAGTCTGAACTTCAACCAAGTCTCCAAGATCATATTGTTCTGCGAGTTCTGTAGTCACTGGATGGAAGGATGCTGATAGACTTTTAGTAGGAGACTGGGCCAGGTTTGGGGTTTTATTTGGTTTTAGCAGGCAGCTGTCTTACGAAAGATTTTGTTGGGCAGGACTGTGCTGGCATTGAATAGTGAGATCCGTTTCTTGCAGCAGCTGTGATCAAGTTCAACATGGCCATTTTGTTTATTTCTGAAAATGTGCCGTGTTTCTGACATGTTGCAGCCATGAGACTGGACTTGCATGTCTAAGTAGCTAAAGCCTAAAAAACCTAAATAATATGCATGTGTCCTGTATCACTGTTTATTGAAGTGTTTGGTATGAACAGCAATTGTTCTTTTATATTATAGCAAAAAACAGCCCTTCCCTTTTTTATAGATTTGTGGTTGCTTTATTTATTTATCTTCATTAGTAGCTAACTTCTATATTTTTCTGTGAACTAAGATGGTATGCCTCAGAGAGATGTGTGTGGCTTTGAACACAAACTGAATGAATCATCCTTTTGGCTGGATCTGAGCACCTGCATGTTGACTTCCAATTCTGTTTTGTTTTTAATCAACAAAAAGTCTGCCCTTGAGAGCTTATATGTGAAAAGCAAAATTAACATCTCTGTTCAGTTGTGGCTTTTCTGCTAAAGTAGATTCTCTTGGCAGTGCTCCTAAATTGCATAAGAAAGAGTGAAGATGAATAAAATCAGTCTAGAAACATTTACAGTAGCCTCATTACATTAAAATCAAATTTCTGAGTGTCAGTTTAGGGTTCCTTAACCCCGGATCTACATGCTATTATGGGTAGGTTCTCACTCTTTATAACTTCAGTGTTACAATGTCAGGACATTCTCAGCTGAAACAGGGGAGATGGTGTTCTGTGTCTTAGATTGGCAAATGTATTTTGAAGTATGTTTTACCAGGCTATATTACTGTCACATGAAATAGCTGATTAATAAGTTTTGGAATGGACCGTTTGAATCAATCCTTGCTGGATAGGTTATATTCCTGAGATGCTGAATAGCAATGAATGTTTTCCTGGATTTTTTTTTTTTTTTTGGTGCCTGTAAAGATTGACTTGTTTTTAAATTACATCTGTTAACTTTAAGATAGGTCTCAACTTCTGCTATACTGTTACTGCAAGTGTTTTCCATTCTGAATCTTCAGACATCCCTCTCCTGCACACTCATATATCTTTAAGAGTGTATACATGGGTTGTATCATTGATACTGTGTGCCTTTACAGTATTGTTGGCAGATTTTCTTACGAAGAAGAGTCAGTCTCTTATGGGCTTTGTCCCATGTGACAGACCTACGTGTGAAACATCAGGTCTGAAAAATGAATCTAAGGAACTGTGAGGATCCAGCCCAGAATTAATTAATTTGGCCTACCAAATTTTCTTTAGATTTTTTTTTAATGTATTTTATTATTATTTCATAGAGTGCTGGGTAGCTTGACTTCAGTGGGTAAGGAAGGCCTTCTCTACCTAGCATCGGAGAGGCAGAGATAGAAAATTGCAGGGGATTACTTATTCAAAGTAGGCATACTTTCAGGGAAGTTATATTTATACTTCATATGTGGTTTTGAAAAAGAACTGTCCACCTCTCTAGCATTTTGTTTCATTTGGAATATGACTAAAAAGAAGAGGAGCTCAAATTACTGGTGCAAGACTGCTTTATGCTTTTTGTTTTGGTAGCTTAAGTTTTCTGAGACCATAAATGTCTTGCAAGTTTTGCTCAAATAAAAGATCTTTCAAGTTGTGATTAAATTGTGCTTCAACAAAACAACATCCAGGAAAGAAGCAATTGCTTTGAAGGAGAACAGAAGGAGACGTGTCTTATTTTGTGTTAGGTTTTGCTGAGTGTGTTCCGTTATGATAGCAGAAAATGGATTTGAGTAACTGCTAATAGACTTAGGAATAGATAAACTTTTTTTTTTTTTTTTTTTTGCTAGAACAACAATGTTGAAAGCTTCATGGGTAATGTTTTTTTTTTTTGTTACCCTCATTATGGAAGAATGAGGTTTCCTGATGGATTTTAAAAGCCAAAAATCTTTCAGAGCATTGATTCCCACTCTTGTGAAGCAAGCCCTATTAGAGCTGTCTGTGACCTTGTCCTGGTTTCAGCTGGGATAGAGTTAATTGTCTTCCTAGTAGCTGGTATAATGTTGTGTTTTGGGCTCAGTAGGAGAAGAATGATGATAACCCACTGATATTTTCAGTTGTTGCTAAGTAGTGTTTAGACTAGGTCAAGGATTTTTCAGCTTCTCATGCCCAGCCAGCAAGAAGGCTGGAGGGGCACAAGAAGTTGGGAGGGGACGCAGCCAGGGCAGCTGACCCAGACTGGCCAAAGGGATATTCCATACCATGGGACATCATGCCCAGCATATAAGCTGGGGGGAGTTGGCTTGGGGGAGGGATCGCTGCTCGGGAGCTAACTGGGCATCGGTCAGCAAGTGGTGAGCAATTGCATTGTGCATCACTTGTTTTGTATATTCCAATGCTTATTATTATTATTATTATTGTCATTATTTTCTTCCTTTCTGTCCTATTAAACTGTTTGTATCTCAACCCATGATTTCTACCTTTTTTTCGATTCTCTCCCCATCCCACTGGGTGGGGGGAGAGTGAGCGAGTGGGCACGTGGTGCTTGGTTGCTGGCTGGGGTTAAACCATGACATACATATAGGCCATGACTCCTGCTGAGGTGGAGACACATCCTGGCATTCATTTCAGATAATTTCTAAGCAAAGGCTTCAAAGGTGGTTTTCGCAGTTAGGCTCCAAGGAGGAGGATGGAAACTCCCATTTCCACCTTCACCACTGGCACATTCCATAAAGTCGCCACTTCTCCTCGCAGCATTTGTGGAGACTTGGATAGTTGGCCACCTAAAACAAAAAGCATGAAATGCCATGCTGCTTCTGGGCAGCTAGATACTTAACACTGTTAAGGATCTTTAGTCATGAATCTTCTCTTGGACTGAAGTTCCAGAGCTGGAAAAAAGGAGACAGCAATGGGCTTCACATCCAGTAGTAGGTGATGGCAACGTGGACAGAAGTCATGGGTGGCCCAGGATCAAGTCCCACACCTTTCCTGATCTGAATCAGGGATCTGAACCCCAATTTCTCTGGAAGTGCTCCAATCACTAGGCCATTGGATAGTTTTTTTATGAAGGATAAAATGTCCATGGTAGTTGTTTCACTGCACGTAAAAGAAACAATTACACATTAAGCTGTAAGCAAAGTTAAAAGGCTTTACAGCTGGACATTTAATCCCCTCAGCTAGGATAGCACAGTGAAAGTCTTTGTCATCCTCTCTACAAGTGTGCGCCACTAAATTGCCTGCGTATTTTGGGATTTGTGTAATCTCCACCACCCCTCCCCAGACAGACACTAACTTTTATGGACACTTCCCAGTTCCACCATCATAGTCAACTTTCCCGTCTTTCCCCACAGCACAAACTTGAGATACAAAACCAAGTCACTTCCAGCATAAATAAATAAATAAATAAATGTAATACATTTCCCCTGTAAATTCAACATGAAAATGCTCTGCTGTTGCCAATGTCCAGCTAGAGTAATCCATTTGAGCATCATTGCAGCAGCCACTGCTGAAATAGCCAGCAGCAACATGGAAGCCAGGAAGGACCGTTCTGAAGATCCTAATGTTGTTTAGTGGTATTTCATTACTACAGTATGATTTATTAAATATGGTGAAGAGTGAAGCTTGGAAAGTTCAGAAAAATTGAGCTCTTTTGCTGATCTGAATTATTGTAGATTATGTCCATGGTTGTAGGACTGGTTCTTCTCTGGTCTCAGCTATCTGTCAGAGGTGTCCAGGGACATCACCGTGCTTCCCTTCTCAAAACAGCCTCTCTTAGGCTTCGGGCAAAACCTCCGCCTTTGGCTCCTACTGCCACCAAGAGATCCCTGCCTGTCCCAGCTCAGATTCGGGCAGTGCCTCCAGCGACACATCCTGGAAGGACTGCTGCGTGGTGCCTTCAGAAACGTGCAAAACCACCCTACAGCCATTTTAGCCACACTGGTTGGTCAGCGAAGACTGACTGGTTGGTCAATGAAGACTGGCAGCCTGGAGAGCCCAACTCGCCTGCCCAGGGGAGGGGAGGGGGCAATGCGGGGGTGAAACGTGCAGCGGCAGAAATTGCTTGCTGCTCACCGGCTGATACTCGCTTAGTGACTGCCAGCGCTATCAATGCAAGTGTCATTTCGAGTCCCCCAGCATCACCCCTCCTGCTCCTAGACCAGCCATAATCGTAATTCCCTTTGCAAAAAATAAACTTTAATGAGTGGTTATAAAAGCGTGGCAGCCCCCGTTAAAAGGCGAGCAGTTTGAGCGTTGCTATTCTCAGCCAGGCGGGTAATCGTCCCGCAGCCAGCCAGGCAGAGCTGGGCTCACACCACCCAGATCGTCTTCCCGGACGTTACATACCCAGGTGTGCCACTTGTCTTGGTGTCAGCCCCTTCAGCATTTCTTTCTAGCAACATTAGCTTCTGAGGGGGGAAGGATCGAGGGGGGGGAAACCGCCTGTTTGCCTTCAGACGTGTCAGTCATTCTGCACGAGCTGGAGTTCTCCAGCACCAATCCTGTTCCCATATTCCTGGCAATAGTAATGCAAATAAACACCCCAAAATCAAAGCTTTTGAGCAATGCTCAAAGCGCCTGTATCATGGGTTTGCTTGCTTCTTTTTCCCCTTTTTTTTTTTTAATTTGAAAAAAAACAAACAACAAAAAAACCCTATATCTTTAAAACTGATTTTCCTTGCAGGTGCAAAACATAGATGACCATACCAGAATGAGTCTAGGGGACAACTTCTCAGTAAAACTTGTCTGTGTTTGCAGTTCCTGCTTAGACTGCAGTCATTGCTGCTGACAACAAGAGACCTAGAGCAGCGAAGAACATAGCAAAATGCAGCTGGTACAGCTGACTGCTGCAAGCCAGCACTCCCATCCACAGGCCAGCAGCAAGAGGAGCCCTCGCAATTATTTTAGTTCCCGAGTCCCCGGTGACAAGGATGGGAGGTGGTGAAACCCAGCTAGAAATTTAAAAAGGCAACACAGCAAATGTTTTCATTTAACCACATTTCTAATATCTCAATGGAAAAGCTGTTTGTTTTGATAAGACCTAACATTTTTCCCATGCAAAAAATGAAGAATAAAACTGTTCAGACATGATCCAATTCTTCTTAAGATAAATTTTCCAGTCCATACCTTTGGTCAGTTCTCCTGCAGTGGAAAGTAGTATGTCTGTAAACAAAGCAAGTCGCCAAGTTTGATCAAATCCTTTGTCCTTTATGGAAATAGGGATGGTCTATGCAAAACTGCAGGCTCACAATGAAGGGCAGGTTTTGGCAGTCTGAAGCAGAAGGCTGTGCCACAGAGAAACCACTGTCTGCTTGGAGACTGAGGAAATAGCAAGAAGAAAAGTAGCTAGGCGTTTTCCTCTCTGTACGTAAATATGTATCCCAGCATCACCGCTACCAGCACCTGGGAACCTCTGGTGAATTTATCCTTGCCAGCCCAGATGACATCCCGTTACATCAGAGGAAATTTTTTCAGGATCTGTTGGATTGGGTCCCATTCAACTGGAAAATACTACTTATGTTCTAATCCACACTTACGGTTTCTTATGTTTTTTAGGCAGCAAACTACCTTGTTCGAGGCTGCAAAAGAAACTGTAGAAAAATCCCCGAGATGCAGTCTGTACCAGACTCCATCCTCCTAATCCTTTTTGGAAGCTCCAAATATCTGTCACAAGATAAACAGTAATGTTTCCACTGCCAATTTATAAATAACATATTTTGAACTCCCAGGTACAAGGTCTAACTCTGCAAACAGAGGAGCCCAGCCTCCTTCCCTCCACGGCTACTAACCGCCCGTGGTTTTGGACTGGGTTCTCTCTGGAATGTTCTTTCTCCATGCTAACAGGTGAATAACAACCTTTACCTACCTCTCAAGCATGGCAACAGAGTCAAGCAGGATTTATTAAGCATTTCAAGGTCCTTGGAGAACAGGAATTACAGAACTACATGCTGATGCAGTATCAGGCAGAACATTTATCTTTTTTAGGATAACAAACAAGTTACTCTGTCTTATGGCAATATGAAGAACTCAGCTGAGATGCTCAAAGCATGAAATTGAGCACATTTCTCTCCTAACAAAAGTCCCTTCATCAAAGGATCATAAAAGGATGAATCGCTTTAACCAGTCTGTGTGATAAGACAACTGTTATGGGCTACAAGCTTAACTCAGAATTTCCTCGCATTTGTGGGTTTAAGTTGGAATTGGGAATGCTTTTGAATGTGTTTGTGCAGAAATGTGTGCATACTGGAGAGAAAAAGAAAATTTGGTGGGAGCTGCCAGTATCTGGCTGACAAAACAGCACATGGGGTATGTTGGAACTGATTCAGCATCTTGTGCAATAAGTTTGTTTTGGGTTAAAAGAGGGCAGAAAAGATAAACTCCACTGAGACTGTGGTATGCGAGTCCACGGACAAGGGTTTGACTTTTGATGTACATATATTTGGCAGTCAGCGCTGGGGATTTGTTTCCAGAGTGTCATTTGAGGTTTGCTCTGATATACCCCGCAGGACACCCAGTAGGGTTAATTTGCTTGGGGCTTGCTCTTTCCAGCTGCCTTCTTTAACTTTCTTCAACTGCTCAGGAGAGATTTCCTAAAGGCAACTTACTCCTACGTTACACTGGGCTCAACCATTTCTGCTGTTAGTCCCTCCACTGCTCCCTCCTAGACCTTGCCTGACTAAGCAAATAAACAGGAGGCTTAAATATGTTCTTATGTATGCACATGCCAAAGAAAATACACATTAATTCACCCAAGGCCACAACGCTGTGCTCGTGGAGGGCCTGCAGACCCTCCTGAGGGACTGTGAGCTTTCCTTTGCTGAAGGTCCCTTTATTGCTGCAGTGTGTTCACCCTCGAGGAGAGGTGACGGGTATTATGTGTTACTCTAGATATGCTTCAGATGACATAAGGCAGAAAGGTTTAATCTGTGTCAGGTAAGGATCTAACTCCAGAATATAACCTGACAGACAGTGCATTTGAAACCCTTCTCAGATCTGATTTCAGTTCTTCGTCTGAATTGTTTAGTCCTTTGTCTCACTGTGAGTTATTTTATGATTTCCATCTACAGCTTGTTATTAAATCAGTGAGTTCAAAATCTGCTTGTATTACACACTCGATGAATGTTTCTCATAATGTTACTTTTATAGTTGTGTAGCATGTAAGAAATCAGTTGTTCTCACTTAGCGTGAGATTCCAGTAAGAGCCAGTCGGACACACAACATCCGTCAAAAAATGTCTTTGATCTCTGCTGGCTGAATCAATGATATCAGCCTTAAGGGACTAGAAGGATCCTCTACCACCAGAGAGACTCTCAGAGTCACAAAGTCTTTGTAAATAAAAGCTAAGCACTGTCTGGTGATGACACGGTCTGTTCTTGCTTTAGCCCCAGCATAAGCACCGCACAGAAATGTCACTGGGGCATGACGGCGGTTCTGTGGCTTTCCCGCTGGAGACAGCACGGCCAGAGCTGCCCTTACCACATCAGTCGCTACACATTCCCTCAGGTTAAAGGGACCACGTCTCATCATCTGATGTGGCCACGTGTGCTACACAAAGTCTTTCCTGTTACTTGCAATGAGAGGTCATTGGCCATGGGGTGAGAAAGAAACAAAGGCAAAACTTGAACTCCCAAACCCTGAGTCGCTGGAAAGACAAGCCGTTTTCCTCTGCTCTCTCTTTTTCCCTGGCGTGGGCTGCTGTGAACCGTTTCGTCGGGCAGTGTGGCCGGGCAGAAGGCCTGCCCGGGTGGGAAACACCTCCCTGGGAGGTTTAGCATGTTGTGGCCGGACCCAGAGATGGGGCAGGTAGCAGGAATGATGGCGATGGGGAGGAGTGAGGAGCAATTCCCCTCCAGAGCACACGGCAAGAACCAGCTCGAGTGGCAGGAGAACAAAACTTGACCTTGCAGCTAACGGCTGTAGCGTAATGCACAGGCAATTCAAGTGCTCCCGTGAGCTAGTCTCAGTTCTTGCATTCCCCGCTCTCAAGTATCACCCTTCTTTTAACATAGCTTAAGAATATTCAAGAACCCATAGACTAAATAATTTTCTACACGCTTGCATGCGCGGTTTTTTTAACCAGACTCTTTTGGGTCTTCTGGTCAAGTGTAAAAGTAATCATTTACTGGAGTAAAAGTAATCATTTAAGTGGAGGACCAACTCCTCTGACTGTTCTAACAACTAGTCACATTTCAACAACCTTTTTCACATGGGCATGTCACCACTTGGTCCACAAGTGAAGGTGAAGACCACTCCTGCTTACCAGAGCATGATGCTCAGCAGAGGAAAGGCACCTGAGCTGATCTCAGACAAAGCGAGATCTAAAATTTGAGCAGATCTTATCTCTATAAAGCTTCCATATTCTCCCCAGTTACTGACAGAGAGAAAGAGCATTTATCCAATGGAAAAAGGGATTCATTTATATTGATTGGCCTTTCCCTCTGACCATACACATTGTGTAACATCAGGGTACACTTATTCCACATCAGTAACTCTCAGCCCTGCTGCAATCTAAGTGCTCTCCCATTTAATTATTCAGGATGTCAGGACAGGCAACCAGCTTAAAAAGAAAACTCAGAATGATCTGAAAAGAAATGAATGGTTTTTTTCTTATAAAAAACCAGGAACCTTTAATGCTATTTTATTTAGAAAGGTTTAATTCTGGCAATACTAGCTCAGTCATTTCACTAGACAGAAGTCTATAAAAGAAATCACTGTCATCAACTTATAGGTTAATGCTAATTTTTTTCTTTAGAAATCAGTCCCACTTGCTGTAGCCGAGGTTAAAAACAGAACTGTGAACTACACGTTATTTTAATGTGTGAGAACGGAAGCAAAGGATGGGCTGGAACAATAAATGAGTTGCTTGCTTAAAAAAATAACAGGGGAGGGAGATCACTGTCTTCGTCTCCTGGTCACATAATCTGGTGGTTGTTTTAAACAAATTAAAGCAGACTGCTTTCTTTCTGTGCGTTCGAGTAAAACAGAGTTTTCAGCCAGCAGATATTCAGTTTTCCTGGCTAGTTTTTGGATACCGGCCATGTGTGATTAGTGACCTATTTTCACTGCAATGAGATCAGCTATGTTTGTAGGACCCTGAATCAGCAGATCTGTCCTTATTCCTGGCTCTGCCTGCCAGAGAGCCGAGCCAGGCCCACTCTCCGAGCGTGCTGCCCTGCCATCTCCGTACAGGTCTGTAGGAAACTGCACTCAGTCATAAAGGAGCTGTGCTGGTATCCGCCAGACCAGGACCATCAGGATCCATGGTGTACAAGCTGCTGATGCTGCTGAACTTGAAATTTTCTTCGTCTAACTAAAAGGGCCTAGGAATAGAAGAAGCCTGTGCTGTTTGTGGGAATTATAATCCTTCCTGGATAATGATGTTAGAAAAACCAGAAGGGGCAGAAGCAGCGGCCAGAGAAGGATCCTGGGGTTTTAGCTTTAGACCTGAAGCAGTTCTGGTCACAAACACCTGTGGCAGACTCTTGTCTTTGGAAAACATGCATCATATCCCACAGTTTGCCAGTACTGCATTAATTATAATTTCCTAATGCAATGTTGAGGTCACCTCTGAAGTCTTCTGCTGCTGTTTGCCACCAAAGCCCAGCGCCGTGTCTGTGCAAGTTCGCTGGTGCTACTTGGACTGACCCGTATGGGGTTGATCGAAGCCTCATAGGAGAAATTAGGCTGGAAGGGACCCTGCGGAGGTCATCAAGCCCAACTCTCCACTCAGAGTGGGGACAGCTGAGATTGGGTTGGTTGCGGACCTCTCTGTTGAGTTTTGGTGACTGAGAATTAAGTCCACCATGTCCAGGTTCTGTTCTTCTGGGATGAACTCTGTTTGGATTAGTATATTTCAAGAGGGATTTGAAAGAAACCATTATACGTATAAGGCTGCAATGGAGACCAGAAATCTGACTGCATTTTCACTTAGTGAAAAGCTGCCAGTGCCAGCAGCACAGGGCGCTCAGCTATCAGGGAGGAGAGGAGCTGGTGGTGAATAGGCAGCGGTCAAAACCTATCCCCGGTGAGCAGCCAAGATCAAGGGAAAAGAAGGAAATAAAGACAGACAGATTTCCCTCCTAGCAGACAGGAAAAGGAAAGAGATCAGCAGTGGTTGACATCCTGTCTTCATTTACCTCTTATCCTGTGGCTGTTGACAAAAAGAGATGCTTCATCAGGATTAGGGTACTGCTTCTCCTCTTCATTTTAACCCAGTGGACCACCTTTGGGATGAAGTGATGTAAGAAGGGCTGAATTTGGTCTCGTGGTCTCCAGTGAAAAGTATTGCTGTGCATCACCTGAAATGTCTTCACAGTGCTCGTAGAGACTGCATCGTCACCAGCAACGTCGGGATTTCGCCCTGCGTGGTTGTGTGATGAGGGCCTTCCTGGTGATGGAGCTGCCATCCAGACCTTTGAGGAGAAAATAATTGAGTCCATTGGCAGAGGTCAAAACCAGCTCTTTTGACTGTTGTGTACCTGACCGCCTCTTACTGGAATCCCACAGTGAGTAAAAACCACTGACTTCTGTGAATTTCACCCCAAAATACATATAATTTTGTGACAATGATTTGTCTGATATGTTGTCTTCTTTCATTCTCCTCTGCAGTTCAGACTCCCACACTTGCCTGGTAACCTTTCTTCTCCACTGCCACCCCTGCTTGATCCTGAGAGGCCATTAAAATGCCAAAGGTACACGTGTGAAATGAAGACGGCTGACATCTCTGCCTGTATGACTTCACGGACACCAGTAGCCTACAGAGTTGAGCTTTGCTGGGGAAGCATCTAAGATTTTAAGTTGGAGCAGTGTCCCCTTGGTGCTATAGACAGGCTCGTTTTGCATTCAGGGTGAGTGACAAGTTGAAATGCCTGCCCTCAGGCGTGTGACAACAGCATGGGATCCTATGAAAAGCCAAGCTCCTTCTGAAACAAGAGGAATGATTTCATGAAGTTAAAATCTCCGAGGACTCGTTTAGGCAGACGCGGTAGTGAGAACGACAAAAGCCATTACGCAGGAGACGTGCTGTGGACGGTAAATACAGCCAGAGCTGGGCAGGCGGTGAATACAGCACGGGTTAAAGCATTTGTGATCTCCTGTGCCAGGTCACCTTCCTGCTGCCACAGACCTTGAGGAGTGTCCTTGAGCCTCTGCATGCATTTTACAAATAGCTTTGCAGGGACTGATGCCTCGGGCTTTCCCTCCGGATAAGCGGCATCGCTGCGTTTTAGCTATTTCTTTGTTGTTTGCTGCCTCCAAGAGGTTTACTGGTAAATTTTCCTCCTCCGCCAGCGACAAAAGACCCGCAGCAATAAGAGCAGCTGCCTTTGATGAGGGCGGAATGGTCCTGAGAAACAAGCAGCAGATTTGCAGAGAAGTCAAGAGAAGTCAGCTAGAAATTAGCACAACTCCGGATTGAAAACTTTCTCTTCAGAGTCGTTGAAGTATTAGTGAAACCACTGTTTAAAGGTTTAGGAAGAGCAAGAGTCCTGTTTAAAAAAAATGTAAAAATCAATTGGTTTTTTGAAGGTAAAACAAGATGATCCTTGCATTCCTCCAAGGTCATCTCTATGAACGGGCAGAGAAAAGAGGAAGAGATTGCTGTGGGCCATGTCTCAAGGCAAATCTTCAGGCACTGCCTAAGCCATCTCCATATTCTTACACACCTGCTAGCACAGGATCTTTGAACCCCAAGTGCAAAGTCTTGGTCATAAGGTTCCCTAGGACTAATGAAACCTGAGCTTAAGTCCAAAGTTTCAAGAAAGGTCAACCAGATTGCTGCGTGCTGGAAAAAATATGAGACTGCTGCTTGACTTGGAGGAGTGCAACTGCCAAACACAAGCTCAAGTGTGAAGGGGTTAACACACTTGCATGTGCTTGCACACGTGCACACACAGGTGAGGGGGGGAATAGAGGCAAAGACTCTGGGCAGGGACATGCAACACCCTTCATTTTCCTTGCAGGAGACAAGGCAAAGAGATAAAATTAAAGGGGATTTCTCAGAAGTGGAATATGAGCACCAGTACGGAGTGGTCCCTGGATGGATGAGGCCAGCTGTGAGCCTCAGCCTGAACCGCAGCCATCCCTACCTCCCAGCAGCACAGCTCCCTGGCCCGCAACATCCATCAGTCACTGCAATGATTTTCTTTCCAAAGAGGTATTAAGTGCAGAAAAACAAAACCAGCAAGGGAATCTGAAAGGACTTCTTCATTTCTGCATTTAACTCTGATTTTTCCATTGTGTAAGCAAGCTTGAACTTGGGGACATGTACTGATCTCAGTATTAAGGTGCATGAGACCTGTGTGTTTATACAAAGCTGTATTTAGATTAAAACTTTATGACCTCTTAACATACACTAGTCTAAAAATAACATTAAGCATATGCTTTTTATCACAGTTAAAGCTATTGCAACAAATTCTTTTCCATCCAACATCACACCCAGCTGCTTGCTGTTATGTTGCATAGCAACAATATACAGCAAAACCAAAAACCACTTTTGGTCAAGTGAGATGGGGAATGAAGGCTTGATAGTAGCCCCAAAAGCTCCATGAAGCCCTTGAAGGACGAGACGCAGCTGATGCTGTGGCATTTACCCTGCTGAGGGAGACACAGGAAAGAGGCAGATGCAAACTAGAGACCAAGCCCAGTGCCCTGATACCCAGTCAGGGAATGGGCTGGCGGGGGGAGCACGCTTTCCTGGGGACCAGCAAACATTTTTTTGGTCCCTGGTGCAAGGGAAAGACACCACAAGGCTGCACCCTGGTCCGGTCTCCTCCACTCAGACGACGAAATGAGGTGAAGACAACTACAGTAAGTGCCCTCCAGCCTGGCTGTGCTCTGGTCCATCTTGCTGGGAGCTGGGCACCAGCGGAGGAGCCCTTATTTTGAGCTACTGTGTGCCTGGGGTATTTGGGAGAAGGACATTAGTGAAGAGCAGAAGGAAGAGGAGCAGGTTCTGCCTACGTGAGCACATCTTCATGCAACTGAAGCAGCATGAAATTACATTAGTGCAATGAAGAGTCAGACACAAAAGCATCAAACTCTTGGAAATACCACATCTGTGACCAGCCCTGACAGCTGCCTTGTCTTTTCAGCATCGCCCAGCTCATGCCCCTGAGTCTGGTCACCTCCAAACTCAAACTCAGTTTTCCCTGTATGGAGAAAGGGGTTAATCCAGAGGTCAGCCACTCCAACATATTTCCAGTGACGTGAACTTCAGCATCTCATCTACTTATTTGAAACCCAACCAACGCTTCTCTTCAGCTAATAGGAGCAGAAAAACACTTCCTCACATCTTTCTGTTCAGCTTAGAGGCGACAGCACACGCATTTGGCTCTTTGTCAGTCAAGCAATAAAAATAAGGAGTTTATAACGAAAGTGCTGACACAAATGCTGACAGCGCTACTGGGCATCCCTGTAACACGGGTGAAGATCACCAGCTCTTACTGCGACTGAACCCACCCTGGTGAAGGCATGCTGCTTATGCCCACATAAGAGGCACATTAGCGCTCTCTTTCTGCTACTATCAGCTTTGGAAAGGCTGCTGACAGTATGTTTGATCTTAGTTGATCCTAAGTTAGAAGCTAAATGGAAGCAGGTAGCTAAAGGCTTGTGAGAATGGAGGCTTAATTACACCTCATTGCTGCCAAGGCAAAACTCCCGACATTAAGTCCGAGGTGGTTTTACACCTTTGGCGTGTTTCTGAACATCACTGGTGCTGCTCACAGTCCTCAAATAACCATGTAGAAGCCAGGAGGTGAAAGTCAAGTAGCATCCTCCTAGCTGGTGAAGAATTCTCTCTATCAACACCGAGCTAAAATGCAATCATTGGGGCACCCTTCCTGGCACCCACACTGGAGTGCTCCTTAGAGATGTCCTGATTTTCCGCACCTGCCTGCTGCAGAAGAGCAGCTACCAGCATTGCAATGCATAAGTTTTAAAGGCAATAAATACTACTCAGTCGGTTATAGAGGTAGCTGCTGTTCTATTCAGTTGGGTACCAGCCTGCTTCGTGTCCCTCCCTGCGGCAGTGCACCCAGGGTAGCACCGTGTTTGCTATAGGAAAAGCAAACCTCTAAGGACAGGGAAGCAGTCGCTGCAGCCTCTGCCCCACCACGGCATAGAGGAGGGCTGCCGGAGGAAGGAACAGCCAAAGCAGGCTTAAGCAGAGAATTTGCTTCAGTCCTTCAGTCCAGAATTAGCTCCATCCTTCCCTCAGCACCTCTGCATCTCAGGCCCACTTCATTCCTGGCCCTCCAACTTGCTCCTCTTCATCTCCCTCAGTTTTCTTTCTGTATTGCACATCTCTTTGTCCACCTTTACCTTCCCAGAAAAAGCTGGGGAAACAATAACCTCGCCTTTGCTGCTGCCCGATGATCCGCTGCACTTGGCTGCACCCCCCCCAGCCCTGTGTATGGCTTGTTGCACGGGCTACAGCAGGGTGCGTGCCCAGCTACTCCCATTGTCATACACAGAATAGGCTTTTTACCAGTATTGGGGCTGGATTAGTGGCTTTGGAAACGTCATTTGGGACAGTCAGCTATTTTTATTATTTTTTTCTCGCAGTCCATAGGAATTCCAGCCCACCCATCAAAGATGCAGTTTGTTGCACAGCTTCCCACACCGACCAAAGGCGGTCACTGATTCCTGGGCTGTGTGGTTGGAAGATATGCTGGAAATTACACGCTCTCTTTGTATCCAATTTTGTTTTTCCTGAGAAAGAAACCACAGATTTTGGTCATTTCTGTACACATGCAGAGAGGGCAGGACAATCCAATGAAGGCCCTCAAAGCCACCCAGAAATAGGGCACAGCTGCTGCCTGCTTAGGAGCTACTTCCATTTCTACCTACAAAGCTTTCGGTGTGGTTTGGTCCCATGTGCCACCCCGTCCCGAGGGCTGAGCGGGAGCCGGGGAGCGGAGGAGGGTGCTGGGGGTCACGGGCTCCACTGGCTCGGAGGCCAACGAGAGCAGCCCCGGGGCCGGCGGCTGCGAGGGCTGCCCGGCAGATCCTGCCCACCTCGCGCATGGGCCAACGCTCCTGTTTCACGAGCGGCTGAAGGCAGAAAATCCTTGTGACCTCCATGTGTTGGTCTATTATTGTTAGTTTTTCTTCTGCGAATTCAGCTTTTGTTTTCCCAAGGCACTGCAGGGTACTTTCTCTTCCCTCCCACTTCTGGGAGCAGGTAACACTGAATTATGCCAGATTTGTGTAAAACACTACCCTGTGTGGTACTTTCTGAAAGCTGCTGGAAAGGACAACCCTGGCTTGTCCTCTGCCAAAGAGCTGGGCTGGCGGGGAGGATGGAGAGAGGTCCCAGCGCTGCTGCCTCGGCACCTCCGAACGCGCTCCACACCTCTCAGTCTTCAAGAGACATGAAATGCACCCTCGGTTAGCCCGACAGAGCAAGCTTCCCACTCCCAAAACACATCTCCAGCCTTCCCTAAAACAATCCAAGGAGGAGGTTCGGGGTGTCGCGCACGAGGCGTCTTCCTCAGCGCGCAGCCGCCCATCTCACGCGTTTTTGCAGGGCAGTGCCACGCTGGATGCCCTTAGATCTACGACCCCCTATCTCATGCACCGCTGCCCACTCCCACCCGCGATTCACCGGCTTGCCGCGGGGTCCCAAAATCAGAAAGAAGAGTTGGAAAGCAGGTGATTTTCTACCACCCGCTCAGCGGTGCCCATCGGGCCAGCTGTCCCGCTACCCGGCAGGTCCGCGGGGTGTTCGTAGGTCCCCAGCCCGTGTCAGCGAGCCGTCTGCGGGACGGACACCATCCTGCTGAGAGCCAGAGCTGTGCCCATCAGCTCGTTTCACGCCGGCCACAAAGAGCCCCCCCCCGGGAGCACAGATTTGCCGTCGCTTGACCTGGTTTCTAACCACTGGTCTGCATCTGAAACACTCAGTAGGTTTTATTTCCTGTGGAAACAACACCAATTCAACTTCGTAAGCCGGTACGTGTCAGTGCAATACTGTACCTACCCCTTCTAATTAAGAGACATTTTCAGAGAGGGGGTGAAGCAAATGAGAACAGTAATTAACTGAGAAACAACTTGAGTTGTTCTCTCAATTCGCTACACACCGAGATAAAATTGTATTCTGGCTTCCTACAAAATTACATGTACCACTTCAAAAGTAAACACTTAATCTAATATTCTAATTGTGGTTTTAGATAAACATCACGGTTATACATCATTTTAATGAGCATATAAAAAAGAAGCAAATACCACATTAACTTTCATTACCTTTTTAACATCCCCCATGGAAAATGCAATTCATTTATGGGTATAACAGCCCCCTTTACTATACGCTGTAGGTACACAGAGGAATGAAATAGTGTAGCTCTGGGGGTGGTTAAGGTGTTTCAGAATAAGAAATGGCTATGACTTGTTGATGCACTGCTTGTAAAAATAAAGGTTATGCATTGTAACAAAGAAGACTGGGACGGAAATATGGATAATTTGATCCATTAATTAAAAAGAAGAGTTTTCTTAATTGCTGCCCCCATACAGAAAAAGTTCTTAATCAAAGGAAAAGCAAAGTGTAAAAAACTCTGAGGGAAGTCAACTTTTCTTGACAAGCTGTTAATCTAAAGACTCTCGTGTTACAGTCACATAATCAAATACATCCAAAAAATCACAGTTAAGGCAAACTAAGCAGCCCAATGGGTGGCAACTTCTTAGGCAATAGTTGCCTAACTTCAACTGCTTTCAGAAGTGTAGCCATATACTTCCATAAAGAACAGAAACATCTAGGGAAAAATCATGCTGTTCTGTAACTCAGCAGAATTTCAACATTGACTTCAAATGTGGTCAGGCTTTGGGTGGTGTTTCCAGTACTCTCTTTTAGGGAAAAGCCCCTCTTCAGAGCATTTGGTTGATAGTGACAGCTTAAAACCATAAAATTTTGGTTATCTGAGCAAAAGCAGTATGAAGCTTCTGTTTCTTTGAAACAATGTAAGCAAATAACCCACGAAGCCTTCCTACAGCAGTACATCTATTGTTTCTGATCTTACATAATTTCTTTGTGTCTTACTCTAAAATTTATGTTGTAATATTTGTACAGGCAATAGGATTTCACACAGAGCTTTGCAGTAGCTGAATCAAATAACAGCAATGGTGAAGAAAATAAACTCTTTCACTGTATCCTAATTTATTACGCTTGACTGAAATGGTTTAGAGCCATCTCTGAGCCACATAGCCAGTAATTCTCTGCTTCACGGACAAGACATATTTTCCTAGACGTGAACTAAATTATTTATATAATGCGCGGAGCATATGAACCATCCATTACCTGATACCTCTGAAACAATAGGATGGAAAGCAGCCAGCATTAATTGATCATCCAACTGTCCAGTTACTCTGTGTGGGCAATTTATGTCAGAGGCTATATAATCACACTTGGAAACATTTTCCAGAAATAAATCTTCCCTATAGAGGGAGGCGGTTGTCTTTGGAAAAACTACTTAGGTGCAGTGATTTGCCAGCTACAGCACTTGGGTAGGACATGAGCCAAGCTCTCGCCCCCACCGAACAGCAGGGCTGGTGTTCCCGTACAAACACACCTGATGGAAGGGCTGAGTTAATAGGGCTCTGCGCAATTTTTCTAAGACAGGTTTCTGGGAGGTGTCGGAGGCAGTTTGGCCTGGCTCAGAGGAATTGGTCATTAACATTACAGCCAGTTTCCAAACCAGCGGTTTGGAAACCACCTTTGACGGGCTTCCCCACTGCGGCTGCAGCTCCTGGCTCAGCAGGGCTCGGCAGGCGGGCTGGCTTGCTGGTCTGCTCCCGGGACCTGGTGGTCACCGGCCGAGCAGGACCTCGTGTGGCTGCACCAGACACCCGGGGAGAGGAACAACTCCGGCTCCAGGGCAGAGCTAGCTGGCACCATCCCTGCCGATTCCCCTCCTGGGGCCCCGCTGCACCCAGCGATATACGTGCTGCCCTCAGGAGCATCCCATTTTAACTTGGCACAAAGCCCGGGTCAAACAAAACAGCAAGGGCAGCGTGTCCCTATGCACCAGCGCAGCCAGACCCCGGCCCTTACGCGGACCCGAGCTGGCTGGTCCACGGGGCCGTCTCACGTGTGAGTGTCACCCTGGGCAAAATCAGCTCCAGCATCACCACATCCTATCTTGTGTCAGTACAGACTACTTCATCCCGTGCAAACACGGTGATTGATCAATTAATCAAATAACAAGTTATTTTGGCCAATGAAAATGTTGAAAAACTATTTTTTCTTCCTCTGATCAGGCCACCAGTTCTGAGAAACTTTCTGCTCTATCAGTTTTCCTGTCTCCTTTCAACTGCGTGCCCCACATGAACGTTTGGGAAAGCTTTCATTCTGACATCTCAACTTTCTACTCCACCAAAGCAAATATATTTACATCAAAGACAAGCTGCCTCTTAAGTTTGCAGCCTTCATCTCACTTTTTTTCATCTCACAAGAATTCTTCCTTTGGAAAAGTCAGCCTTGGAGCATTCTTCAAGCCGCAAGGTGATGAAATGCTCCGCACAAGGCAAACTGGGGCAAGAGATCAACATTGTATGTTTTAACGGACACTTACAGCACGTCCACACAAAGTTTCTGCTTTGTGTGCTAGGATATTACACATAATATTTTTTTACTGCATATAGAAGAATGCAGACAAATCCAATTTGTTACAACTGCAGTGTAAATCTTCAGGTGGCCTCAGCAGGAGGAGTGCCTGTGAGGCGTACAGAAACTCTGTAATACATGAAAAATAATTGCCTTTCTTCATTTTTTCCTTGCTGCTCCCCAAGACCCTGATAGCAGGTCACCTTGATGGGCTGAAGAATTCACAGCTAAGTCTTTACAATGACAAACTTACCTTTCCACATGAGCTGCTAATCCCGGTTTCCCCAGCAGAGCCAGCCTGGGTAGCAAAGGTTCCCGACGTGAACCTGTCGGGATGCTCCACTGCCACCTACAAAGTCAGGGCCAGCTGGCATGCATGGGTCCTGCTGCTCTGGGAGGGATTTCTTTCATTACCGATGTCTCCCACAGTTGCTCTTTCCCTTCCTTCCATTTGCAAACCAGCCCATCTTTTCCTCTATTCTTGCCTCTCTCTTTTCCTCGTTTTTCCAAGTCTTTGTATGATTATATTTTTCCTTTCTTTCCTCATCTAAACTTCCATTCTGTTCACTTCTTCCTTTATCCTCCTAAAAATCACTCCCCAACATGCACTACTGATCACCAGGACAGCAGCTGGTGGTGGCAGGACCATCTCGCTGCTCTGTGACCTCTCCTCCGCTGATCCTTCTTCTCCATAAAGGTCATTTAAATCCTACAGGAAATGATGATTGTGGAGATTATTGGTAAAATCTGACAGTATCCCTTTTTCCTGTACCTTAACATAGACAGAGGCTTCAACTTCGTAGGGGTTTTGCTAAAGTGCAGGAAGACCTGTAACTTTTCTGGGCTTCCCAGGTAGAAAAGACAAGCCTGCACCACACAAAACTACCATCCTACAGCTCCACTACACGAAAGCTTGAACGTGGGTGTTAATAAGAAGTGCCGCTCAAACCAGTACCTGAAGAGGTCTGCAGTGAACATGGGATCAGACCTGTCCACACAGACTTGTCTGAATATTTGAGCTCCCTCTCCCCCTTGGCACAAGGTCAAATGCTCAGATTTCCATACAAATTTACCATGCATGGAGCTCGCTCTGGTGGCAGGCAATATTCTACAGTTAATTCACTTTCCCCACTTCCTACCATCTCCAACGCAAACTGTTTGTCAAATTTTCTGGTGATACTTAAAAACAGAGGTGAAATACATACAGCTGGTGACCTGTTATTTTTTAACAGAGGGGATCAGACTTTGGTCTGAATCCTAATGGCAAATCATCGATCCACTTGGTATTTTCACTCTCTATTGAAATATAAGTTGAGGCTCATGGGGCAATGGTGGAGACCAAGGAAAGCCACCAGCTGAATCCTCTCAGTGTGCAGGAACAAGAACTGCAGCCAGTTTCCCACCAAGCAAACCTGACCGGCAGCTGCCCTGGGACACGCGAGTCCTTAGCAAAAGGTGGGCGAAGACTCAGCTGTCTGCTGGGTGCAGGGAAGCTGCCAGTACAAGCCCAGCGTTCCAGCCAGCCCCAGCAATCTGCAGCCCACGTTCAAAGCATGCTCTCACTGGCCCCAGCAATGAGAGAACAAAGCGCAGAGCTGGTTAAATCGCTTTTACACGGGAGAAATCCTGCCCAGTTTCCAAAACAGCTATTGAATACGTGGTGGTCTGGACATCTCTAGGATCTTGTACCCAAAAGCAGATTCTGTGTTTGAATCGAGCCGCAGGCATGCGAGACCCTTTGGTCTCAGTGGGGAGGTGGGAGGTGGGCATCCCTCTGCCGTGCCTCTTCCTCGACATGAAAGGCAGATCGTGCACCTTCCCTCTACTTCCAGCACTGGCACTGTGCATCCTCCTCCTGGCAGGGGCAAAGACACAAATCCAGAAGGCTCCCGAAGAAGAAACCAGAGTGCATGTTCACCACAGCACCAGTGAGAAAGGGGAAGAAGGGTTTGCTTTGCTCTTCATCCATTTGCTTAGACCTTTCTTTTCACGTCTACTCACACAGTCCCAGAGAGCTCCAAAAAGTCACAGAAAGGGGATGCCTAACTACATAACCTACCTTTGATCCAAGACTCTTTCTAAATATTATTTTCTTCACACTCCTTTCTACAGCAGAGGAATTTTCATATTTTAACAGGGCCTCCTTATCTTTGCAGGAGAGCCCAACTAGCTAACTAGCAAAATATAGGGCCATTACAAAACAGGAGAATAACGGCTTGACTGCTTATCTCAGTGATAATTTACCCTCTAACTAAAGAGGCATATAGCTGGGAGATGGGTATTTATTTACAGTTCATGCCTGACCTTTTTAATGTCTGGTAAAATCATGTTATGGAACTGTTTGAAAATTTATTGTCCCCATTTAGCAATGCTGACATTTTGTGATTATTGGCTCTGGAAAATCTACTGGCTCTGTCAGGCAGAGAAAGTTCAGAAATTGCTTCCAGGGAACAACAAAGCTCTGATTTTTAGTGTTGAACACTAACAGATCCTTTTTATTGCATATTTTTAATATCCACAAAAAAGAAAAACAAGCTGCAAAGCAAAGCTGAAAAAGGAAAGGAGAAAAATACCCTTGATTAAATGCAAATCAGAACAGGGCTTCACTCCCAGCTGGCTGAAGTCAATGGTAAAAAGCATCATTACTTCAAAGCAAGGATGATCAAGTCCAGGGACGCTCCAAGACCAGTTCTGTGCCAGTTGGGACTGGCGGCAGGTGGAAAATAGCTCGGAGCAGTCCAGCTGGCAGCAGAGCAGCCCTGCGTGAGCCCCAGGCTCGTGGGGGGGCTGCAAGCAAGGAGCCTCAGCGATTAGCGCTTGTGAAACTTTCCAAGTGCTCGGGCCACACAAGCGGCCCGCACACGCACTTGAGGGGGTGAGGGTGGCCCCGTGGGGCTCTTTAAATGGCCAATGGCAAATTATGCTTTTTGTACGTGGCCCGAGGAGTGCTCCTCAGCAGGTATCTAGCACACAGCATTGATGAGGTTGGGCCACTGCACGAGTAAAACCTCTACAAAATTGTCAGTAGGTAGCGGCTTGAGATGGTGCTCAGGATAGCATTGAGAAAACCTTTGCCAAGATACTTCAGCTGTGTTCACATACAGCAGCAAAACATTACTGCAGAAAGACCACTCGCAGTCTTTGGT
Source organism: Leptodon cayanensis (assembly GCA_027564655.1). NCBI lineage: Eukaryota > Metazoa > Chordata > Aves > Accipitriformes > Accipitridae > Leptodon > Leptodon cayanensis. The sequence goes on along the minus strand of JANXJC010000064.1, from coordinate 1,597,709 downwards.
AGAAGGCGTCATTTTTTTCCCGACCTCTCATTTCTCAATTTTGACCTTCCTTTTTCAAACTTTACCAACCTTCCTTTGCAAAATTTTCCTTTCCTCCCTTAAATTTTTCCACCTAATGCTACAAAAAAGTAGAATCACATTTGTAGAAACCAATAATTTTTTTGCACACCAGTAAAAAACTAGCTGCTCTGTCACAGTGCTCTTAAAATTCAGAGTGATATTGATTCGTAAAACCCTTTCCATTGACGAGGTGAGGCAGCAGACCTCAACTCTTGAAATGCACGTGTTGGTGATGCATCAGCGTTTCTGAAGGAATTAACTATGCAAGCTTGCAGCTGCTACGGGCAAATACGTAGTTAGCTAACCAGTTTTCCACTGGAAGACACGGGTTTTCCAATACGCTTAGCTTGCTATAAAATATTTAATGAAACCAGATAAAAATTCTTTCAGAATTGCAGCTACAAAGAGAACCAAGAAATAAAAAGATTTACAGCCTTTCAGAGATCCCATTTTCAGACCCAGTTTGCTATCACAGTTGCAAACAAAACCACAGCGTACAGCAGAGAACATGGCAGTACGTGACATGAAATATGTAAAACCCTACAAGTGGAAATGCTGAAAATTATGCTTTACATTGCTATGACAGTTCTTAAACACTGTTATTTAGAGCTAGCCAAGCGCTGCGGTGATTTCATTGAAGTATAATGATCTTTACAACCGTTCTTTTAAATGTAGTGGCTTATCTAACAGAATGATTTTATAAAGTGTATCGAGTCATTGGAAGCCCAATGGCCTCGACTCAGCTGTGCATCCAGTCCACTTACAAGCTGCTGTGTTTTAAGTCATATCTTTCTTTGTTCAGGTTTTGAGGAACTCTGAATGACTCTTCAGTTACTTCTAATGTGATGTTGCTACGTGGGATAAGACACTATGAGCCTCTTTTCAGAGAAGACTGCATTTGACTGCTGTGATTTTGGCATTTTAATGACATTTTAATACTTCTCATTATGACTCCAGAGCTCATACGGATTAATAGAATTATTTCAGCATTTTAAACAGGCAAGTATTCTTTGAAAGTCAAAGACTATGCAGACAGAGCATATGAGAGTCTCCTTTCAATACACTCTGTGGTAAAATTCATGTAGAGTCTCAGTTGATTGTGTCTGGTCCAGGTCTGAGTCCAACTGATGGAAATGAGAAAATGACCTGAGTGGTGACAGGGTTAGATGTTAACGCATCTCTGAGCACACCAGTACTGGAATTGGGAATTGCCACAGATTTCTGCTCTCCCTGCGCGGGGAAGGCAGCTGGCACGTCAGCGTGACTCTGCTCGGTGGCATCGGGCACTTCAACAAACGACCAAGAACGTGCCAAAGAGCCACTCTGAGGTTCAATATGTACTAAATAACCCAAAGACTGAGTTCTCACTGTATTGCTGAAATGAAATGTCTAGTTTAATGTGGCTGCAGTCAACCAGCACATTTCATTTCTTCGTGTGTGGGTTTTTTTATTTGGGTCCCTGTTACCAGTCACTGGAGAAATGCTTTGCAGAAGGCAGGTTTGGGAGGATGGTTTTGGCTGCACCAGTCTTACCGCAGTTCTCTGTCACCTCTGAGACAGGGACAGTCACTTTTGTCCATCTTCTAAGTGGGATATATATGCCGCTACCTCACGCTAGCTCAGCTTTTTGAAAGAAAAAAAGTACCGAGTACCAAAGCAAATTTAAATTCATTAAAATTGCCCTTACTAGCATGTAACCACCTCGACAGAAAGTTCACTGGCAAAGGCTGCGAGGTGGAAGCGACGACGACCCAGCTTTGCAGTCAGCGGCCCAAAGCGGTTGCCCGTGTACGACCAGGAAGGGGGGCTGGGGCTGCCCTGACGTGTCCCACCGAGGACCACTGGGATGGCGGACGTGCCGCAGGGTGAGCAGGAGGTCCGAGAAGCTCCGAGATGGCCTAAGGCAACGCACCCATCCGTTCCTGCTCCCGTAGGTCCGGCATCACACTCGCCAGCCCTGCCCGGGTGGCTCTGGTGACAGTCACGCTCTGGTCCCTCTTGACCAGGACCTGCAAATCCGGCTCCGCTGAAGTGCACTGCAGGGACGTTTCCCTATCGCAGGAGCATCTACAGTCTTCAGCGTTGTTCCTGCCTTCCTTCCCCTGATCCAGCAAGGTACTGCAAGGGCTATTACCCGAGACCACCAAGATTTTATTTGCCTATAGAAAATAAAAAGGCAAAGGCCGCACTATACTGTAACAGTCATGGCGTGATTGAATTAAAATGCAAGAGCAGCTAAATAATTATCACTTTACTCCATTAGTCCACATGCATAAAGCAGAGTTATCGGCACTCAGTGACTTCTAACAATTATTTTAAATGTTTTTTAAATGTGGTAATGGGGAAAATTCATGGAGTGTTTCTAAAGCAGCTTGCTTCTGAAGGACTTATTCATCAACTGTTCATTTATCCCTGTATTAACATTTGCAAGTCAGCTTTTAAGGAAATTTTGCAAATTTCCACTCATAAATAGCATTTTAAAATATGAACTGCTAATGACTAAATGTTGTTCAGAAGGGAGAAGCATTTTGAGTAGTCATTCAAGAAAAATGCCTGTGTCAAAATGGAAAGTGCTCTCCCTTTTTCAGGGAAAATGGAAAAAAGATTTGACTTTTTAATGCCAGGGGTGGATTCAAACACAAGTGGCCACAGGCAAGCAGACTTCTGTCCATTTAGTTATTCTCAAACCACCAGAACGATGAGAGTTTCTGATCTCTGTATCCAAGCCTTAAGAACTGTACTGTGTTATTGCTGCATTTAAAACCCACTAGTCCACTAGTCTGCTACATGTCCAGAGTATGGTGGTGATGACCAGCCCAGAGGAGACAGACGAACAGGTTCTCCAGCTCCGTGCACGAACATGGGAAATGAAATAGAGGTCAATGGGAGAGAAGGGTCCGAGGCTGCCCGCAATGCATTACCTACTGTCGCTGCTCCCGGGTCAGGAAAAGTTGGTGACGGCATTACGGCTCCTCTCTGCTGACTACCGCGTCGGAGGCAGGTGCCGGCTGTTCAGCAAACACTTCGGAGTACACTCAATGCCCAAATACCTGAACGTGGACGGACCGCGTTACTTGCTGATTCTTTCTGGTGAATATCCCTAATGACCCAGTGAACTGCTCGGCGATGCCCGTAAAGGAGAATGCATTAGAATACTAGCAGTTTAGCAGGCAGCATGGGTGGGTAGAAGACTCATCCCCAGCCACGCGGGGAGGGTGGAAGCACAAACACTGCAGTACTAAATTCTAAGCCGATTGCAAGAGATTTTCTTGACCATTTTTTTCTTCAAAAAAGACAAAAGGAGGTGATAACTAGCAATAATGTACTGTAAGAGAGCTCAGAATGAATGCACAGAAACATTCACAGGTCCAGGTGAGAAGGACCATGTTCTCCAGAGCAGCTGGAGGACACCTGCTGGTTTAGGAACACAAAATCTCTTCACACTCCTTTTCAAAATTATCATAAGATAAAGTAACTACAAGATTTTTTTTTTGCACATTCTGTAAAGTCTCAAGTCAAAGATCTGGCTTAAACCTGTGTGCTTTAAAGAGGCAACATCAGAAAAATTCACACGCTACGCAGCACCAAAACACTCAAGGCTTAAGAGAAAGCCTCCATGGGTGCCTTCCTGCACCCCTTATAAGCCACAGCCTCAGTCCTGCTCTTCCTTCCTCATGCAGGAAGCATGTAATGCTGTACCCCAAATCAGCAACCGTCAAATAGCTCGACTGCCACCAAAACCCAGCGTCCCGTTAACTGGAGGGTCGCAGGAAAACTGGCAGAAGGGTCAGAGTCAGCTTGCTCCCATAGCAAACAGCCAACAGCCCAGCAGAAAGGAAAGCATTTCAGGGAGGGTGACAGAGATGGCCCTTCCTTTCGTTTGAAACCCTCCCAAGAGATTGAATAATAAACATTTGCTGCTCCTTCATCCCTCTCGCAGTAAAATAAACATCACAGGGCAGTTCTCCTTATTGCCTTGCCGCTAACCTGATGCTACCCTGTGCTACAGAGCACTAATGATGCTTTCTGGTGATCCTGAGCATGTGGGAAAAGCACAGTTACTTAAAAAAAATAAACAAAAATCATAGGACTCAAACTAATTCAGTGTGATTCTTGCTAGATATTAAGCAGCCAATAGTAAGCAAAGTGCTGTACGTCCACAGAGGCACTGAGAAGTTGTAAACAGGCAGAGCTGAAGTTCCAGCTTCACAATGAAGCATGTTGCCACTTCACAAGGTCCACTCATTCTGCACTGCTCGCCACAAAGTTTGCTGTTTTTTTCCTCAAGGACAACTATGCACAGGCAATTTTTATTTCACTCAATCTATACACCGCGCTCCCTTTAATGAACCAGTGCATGGAATGAGGAATACTCACACTTTGATGAGTATAAAAAATGAACAGAAATTGTGTTGGTCAAGCAGACACAAAGATACCGCTCAGTAGCGTATTTTGACCTGTTGATGTCTGAGGGGACAATTCTGAATCGCAGGGTTCAGTCTGTTACTTTCTCCTCCCTGTCTCTGAAGGAGAGAACCGAGAGGGAGTTAGGGGTTAAGGGGGGTGCTCTTTCCACAGCTTGAGCCCTACTCCACTGGTGAAGGACTCAGACGTGTCTCACCTTTAACAGCCTTCGTCCTGTATTTGTTATCTTTCTTCAAACTGTCCTTGAGCGGGTAGAGGGAAGCAATAGCCACTCTTCCTTCTTCAACAGAGGACATACAAACATGTTTTAAACATCTACAGCATTTCATTTGAGCAGCAAAGCTACAATGACTGGTTTAATTTACTTTTTTTCCCCCCTCTCCTTTGGTTTGTTTCATTTCTAACAAAACATTCCAAGTTTCTATTTCAAAAGTTATAGCGGAATTTTTCATCTCATTTCTGCACTGAGCAAATAAGGAGGTGTTGGTTTGGCAACTTCAAGTCTTGCCTGTTCAGATTTTCTGGCTCAAATGCTGGTTTTATTCTACAAGCCAACACATTCTAGCTGGGTCGATACACATTGCAATATTGCATTACTCTAAGGGCAATAGAAATTGCCCTTAACTACTTTTCAACTACTTTTCATAAAATACAGAATTTGCACTTTTGAAAAAAAAAAAAAAAAACAACCAAAAACCACTTTCACATGAAGCACACTGCAACTGTCCATAAATATAATAATATGCTCAAATGAGTTTTTCTTCATTCATGGTAGAATCGGATCTATTCTCTCTCTTCCTAATGCACCAAAGCTATTGATCAAAAACTCACAATAAAACATCCAGGAGAAATTTTGACTCAGCTACTCCAAGGGTCTGGGTTCCAACATGGACTATTGCTTGTGCACTACTAGTATTATTTATACCACAATAGAAAACTTCAATTATATTCAGCCATCCTGTTACGTCTGCTGCAGTGCAGAATCCCTATGGCTTTGTCTACACGTGAATGAACATTACCGATAGCTGTTGACCTGATGCAACAGCTCAAGAAGCTGTTAATTGTAGGCCGTGCTCAGCATCTGTTCAGATACAGCAGTTTGGTCTGCGTCCCACTGAAAGCATTTTTGTCACCATTTTTCAGCAGAGATAAAAGCTGTATTCTCTGGTGATATTTTTCATAATATCAGTGCTTCATTCTTTCTGCAAAATGCACATCTAAAAATTGATGGCTCTATTATGAAGGATTGGGAAAGTAATGCACAGTAATAAATCACTTATTCACAGTGTAGAAATAATTGCAACAGGCTTAAACTCAGCTAGAGGAACATGAATAACTTCTGTGTAACTGAAAATTTATAGAGGTAAGATGTTCAGAAGAGTGACTGTTGTAAGAACTTGTCCTATTTTACAGTGGAAAGTGATACGGATTTAGCCCAGCCTACGCTTTTCTTTATCTGACTATTGCCAGCCCCACACACAAGCAACACAGTGCAATGCCAAAGTGGCCTCTGTGCCTGGCTGGTAAGGAGAAAATTAGGGGTATTATTTAAAATAAAATGTGATGGAGTCCCTGAAGCTAATCCAGTGTGGAAGGAATGTCCTTCTGGCCAAACACAGACACAAACAACAGCGTTGAAAATGATGCAACAGCTTGTTTCTGCAAAGAGCCAGCGACTACTGCAGTATTCATGGAGCATTCACGTTAGCCTGTATGCTAAGTATTACTGAAAATAAAATTAATGAAGTTTTGATGTGTAAAGTAGTTGGTGGCTGTAAGGAGCACTGCCAAAGCGTGGAAAGCCCTCCCCACGCATACCTTCTGCTTCAGGAGCCTGGCGTGCCTCAGCCAGCATCCTCAAAGAGGTACGCTTGGTACTACTTGATCGGTACGGACACAGCAGCAGCAGGGAACAACATCTCTGAGCAGGAAAGAAAAAATGAAAGGGAACTGCAGCACAGCGCTACACTCACATTTAACAGAAAGAGAAATACTTTGGGTGACAGAGTCTACACCTCGAAGATCTATTTACACTAGGTATAAATTAGTGACTGTAAGAAAAACAAATGCCCTGATAGAGAATGCTGAACTATCCTCAGAGTAAGAGCTGAGTGGCTTTTAGTGATGACTACAGCAAAAGATAAATACCAAGAATTTTTTTAATGTCTTTTTTTTATGTCCTACCTTTTCATAACTATTTCCAATTTTGTAGTCAAATATTTAATCCTTGATGCCATTTACCCCTAAATTCTAAAGCGTTCCCGTTATGAGCATCGTGTGCAAGCACACGGGTAGGCACTGAATTTGCTGCTAGCTGGTCTGCCAGGCTCCTGGGGCACACACTGCGGAGCTGTGGGGAGCGGGGCCCACGCTCTCTACCAGCTTGCGGGCAGCAGCTGAAGGGCTGCTAACAATACATCCCATCCCAGGGACAACGTTCTATAGATACGAGCCTGTATCTTACTCTGTTAGCCATCCCTTATCTTGCTCTGCTTTGAACCGTTCTGCTTTCCAGGAGTCAGGAATACTGACAGGACGGGAGAGAGATCACCCCTTCTGCTGGGGGACTCGGAGACAAAGGTTCAAGTCCCAGCTCCACAATATATCTGGTATTTTTTTTCTAAATAAGAGCAATTAAACAAAGCAGAACAGCTCTAATAAGGCACCTTGAGGGAGGCTCACCTCAGACTAATCTACAGTCTCACCTTTAGGCCACCAAAACTTAATTTCCTGATCTGAATCAAGCAGAGAACAAAACTAGACTATAAGATGAAGGTGTTGCTCTCACTACTGCCTACAATCTCTCTTTTGGAAATTAATAGAAATATGAAGTGCTGTGGAGACATTAAGCATTCTTGTAATGCATGCAAATATATCAGCCTACAGAAAATGATTAATAGTTATATTTCATTTTCACTCCTGCTCACTGTCTAGAACTTCCAATTATTAGTCTGGATTTTTAGCATTTTCCAGCACAAACACAAAGACACAAAAATATCACATCTGTTCTAGTATTTGAAGAGTCTTTGTGCAACTAAACATGGCATATATTTTCATTTAATTTGTACAATTAATCATTTTCCACGAGAGGAAACAGAAAATATGCTACTATTTGCAAAAAAATAAGAAATAAAAATCATGTAATGAAACGTGGTAAATGACCCCATGACAATGGTATGTCAGCCATTGGCAATACTGGGAAATAACTGGCCTTTCTTTCACTAGCACCTACACCTGGCTGGTAGCCATTCTCCTTGCTCATTTGGGCAGGGGTAGGAAAGGGCTACATTTCATTCTCATATTTTCTCTTGTAGCTGTCAACATTAGTTAACTATTTAAAAATAATATTTTATCTCCACATGGGTTGGTTTTTTGACAAGGCACTAAAACCCAGCCCTTTTTTCTTTGAAGGTTGACACTAAATCAGCAGCAGGATCCCAACTTGGCAGATGCTACAGTACCTCGTTAGTGACGTCTGAATGAGAAGCTGGGCCCAGCATTCATAATTCACTTAAACGTGCACTTTGATAAATTCCTATCAAGCAGCCCTCTGGATTTTAAAACAATAGTGCTCTGAAGTGATTTTGCAATAGCACAGAGAGAAACCTAGCAGGGAAATTGCAGTGATAGCTCTACTAATCAATATTTCCATTACGCTAAAGAAAAAATAGTAATCTTTGATTTTTGTGTAGAAAGTGATTCTTTCACCTGAATTTCATTCTGGACAGGGCAGCCCATTTTCACTCCTAGCCACATAAAGGGAAACACTGTCGGAAAAGCGCCTGGGGGTCCCGGTGGACACCAAGTTGGGCAGGAGGCAGCCGTGTGCCCTTGGGGCAAAGGCGGCCGAAACAGCCTCCTGGGCTGCATCAGGCAGAGCGCTGCCAGCCGGTCGAGGGGGGTGATCCTGCCCCTCTGCTCAGCCCTGCCAGACACACCTGGAGTGCTGGGCCCAGTGCCGGGCTGCCCAGTACAACCGAGACAGGCACGTACTGGAGCGGGTCCAGCGAAGGGCGACAAACATGTTTGGAGCATCTCTCCTGTGGGGAAAGGCTGAGAGAGCTGGGACTGTTTAGCTGTACTGGGTCTGGCTGGGATGGAGTTAATTTTCTTCATAGCAGCCTGCATGGTGCTGTGTTTTGGATTTGTGACTAAATCAGTGTTGGTAACACAACAGTGTTCTGGCTGCTGCTGCTGAGCAGTGCTTGTGCAGTGTCAAGGTTTTCTTTTTTTCCCACTCTGCCCCCACAGCCAATAGACTGGGGGTGGGCAAGACATTGGGAGAGGACACAGCTGCGACAGGACAGATTCCCAAGCTGGCCACAGGGATATTTGCTACCATACAATGTCATGCTCAGCAATAAGAGGTCAAGGAAAGGAGGAGGAAGCAGGGACATTCATGGTTACGGTGTTTGTCTTCCCAAGTAACCGTCACGCATGCTGAGGCTCTGCTTACCAGGAGGAGGCTGATGGGACGTAGGAAATAAAGTCCTTATTTGGCTTTGCTTGGGTGTGCAGCTTATGCTTCACTTATTAAACTGTATTTATCTCGATCCACAAGTCTTGTTTTCCTTACATTTTCTCCCCATCCCTTGGGAGAGGGGAGTGAGCAAGTGGCTGTGTGGGTGCTTGGCTGCTGGCTGAGGTCAACCCAACACATTAGCCTATAGAATCATAGAATCATAGAATCATTCAGGTTGGAAAAGACCTTCAAGATCATC
>JANXJC010000064.1:1563459-1585282 GCA_027564655.1 Leptodon cayanensis | reverse complement strand
CCTGTCCAGGTCCCTCTGGATGGCATCGCTTCCCTCCAGCGTGTCGACCGCACCACACAGCTTGGTGTCATCGGCAAGGATTTTGTTGGTTAGCCCACTAAAAGAGCTCTCACTAGCCATGGTAACTTAGAATAGAAATAGAAAATAAAAATGCACCCTCACCCCTTTTTTTTTTTAAAGTCTAGACCTGAAAAGCAAACCAGTAGATTGTTACCCAAATTTTACCTCAATTTTAGCACTTTCAGGTAAGAAGTTAATGCACTCATTCTGAGGAAGGTAAACGCTGCTGACACATCAGTCTGCTCACCAGAACCTGATCCCTAGTTTTGTCAGGTCTTTCGTGCTACGGGCTACCATTCCCATTAAAGCTGCCTGCTGAAAGCCTGGGAGAAGGGAAATCATTGGCAAGGTAGAAAGAAAATATGGAATTATGCTATGAAATCTACTTTTTCAGCCACGGAACTCCGCTGGTGGGGCCCAGTGGTTTATTCCACTGCTTCCAGCAGTGCCAGGCCATCCAGACCATACCTCCAGCAAAGCCCTGGCTGGAACATCGCCACAGTGACCACCTACCTGCACAGACTTTGCCAAACTTCACGGAAGTTTAGAAATGACTTGTAAACGATTGAAAAGGAACTTTGAAGCAAGCTGGTCATAACAGAAAGCTTCAGTATCTTGTCAAGACAAAGAAAATGACAAGATCCATTTCAAACCCATTCTTCAAATACCTGCAATTTCTTCCCTGCGAAGAAATCTTGCCCGTTTCCCCCGGTTTGTGTGGCATTGGTTAATGAGGTTACTGCGCCATCTCCTGGAAGAAAATAACTGGCTGGAATTGCTCCTGAAATTTAGTTTTCATTTAACTGTGCTCATACAACCAGCTAATACACTAGATTCTGCCATGACAGTGCAACAAGCTGAAGTAACCGGATGGACAAAAAACTGTATTAAACTTTTTTTCCTTAGTAGACATACTGTGAACTGTTATAATAAACGCAGGGAAAGAATGGAGAGGTTGATTTTAGCTATACCCTAGCTGTTTGAGAGGAATCATTTATGCTCTATTTTTGTGGCAACAGCAGATTTAGAATTATAGAACCAGCACTGGGGCAGCACAGACCTGCTCAAACGGATCTGGCCATTTGTTGATCCAGACAGAAATTAAAGGGTTTCTAGTTCAAGTCAGAGGGTGTAAAACCAGAGTGCCCAAAAGGATAACACTATGATGAAATTAAAATACCACCAACAAATTATTTTACATGTATGTTTGATTTCTTTACAATTTCTTCACAAAAAGACCAAGAAATTAATAGTAATAAAACTACTTTCACATAAAAATGCTCATCAGAATTAATTTTAGCTTTTAAAAATAAAATATTACTATATGGTTTTATTTAACATTTGGCATTGGAAAAACACTTAAGAACTCTCATTTTTTTCAGATGACTGAAATAACTTCCACAAATGCAATACTGATCACTTGCACCCAGGAGGAACTGCAGCTTCAAAAAATTAAAAAAATTGAAAGATTGAAAAACAGAAAAACTCACCCATTCTCAGATACGTGTATACATAAGCACAGGTATCTAGTGGAGATTTTAGCACGCTAAACTAAGAGAGCCACTAGAAAGAACAGAGCACATAAACCAAGAATTACTATCAAGCAGGTATTTTAATCCTGCAGCAATGTATGATGTTAATACTCCTAGGTACTTTGTTATATTCATGGTGCATTCTGAAAACTTTGTTATGTGGCATAAAGAATGTACTTTATCATCTGGGGTGACTACTGAAGTTATCATTAAGAAACAATAGTTGTTTCCAAGAGTATTAACATTATTTGTGTATTATTTCATTGAGTGGGATTGTATGCAGTACACTCGTTACCACATCCAACTCTACAGTTGTAAGAGGACAACGAAAAATACAGCTACAGGATTAAAATACTTCAGTTATTTAAAACAACTCTTCTTTCATTAAAAGGTTTCAGGGCTTGGTATTTAAGGCTCTTCCTGAAAAATACACAAAGAAGGAAAAATTACAGTTATTTTTATGATCTAATCAATGTAATGTAATAGTCTTGGGCCACCATGTCTCCCTCTGGAAAAATCGTAGTGTCTGCAATCACTAAAATTTTATTCATAAACCCTTGCCAAATGGGTAAGTTGGGGCCACAGGAATACCTTGTACACAGTGCAGCATCTTGCTTTTGAGCACAAAAATAACCTTCAGCACTGTGCTGTATTTACTGACATACGATAGCGTATTTACTGGTACAGCCAGGCAGAAACATGTGGATTTTTTCTTTAGCAAAGGCCATTGATAAGCAATGAAGACAAACTTCACTGTGAATAGACTCTTCTTCCGAATAGACCAGCTGTAAGAACAGATTTATCAAAGATGCTTCTGATGCTGTTCTCAGATACTGTACTTTTAATAAACCTACTTCCACTACTTCGTCAAAGAAATAGCTGGTCTGCAAAATGGAGTGCATTAACTATGACATCTTTGTAGTCAAACATACTATTCTGCATGCAGACCTCAGACATTTCCTAGGGCTTCTCTGTTTCTGTAACATTAGCTTTGTCAGAAACGAATTCTGGTTTTATTGCTATAGGCTGAACTCCGGAAAAAACTACAGAAAAGTATGCAAGATATAATCAAGGCAAGCAGGACTGGGTTTTGTAGTGACATAAAGCAAACAAACATTTACAATAAAAGATGTCATCTGTTTACAATCTTACAGTGCATGTGTTGGAACATTTCTCTTGCAAACAAACAGTACGGCAGCACAGAAACAATGTGGTGACATTTAAGGCTAACTTTGCAAATAAATAATTAACTCTTGTATTAGATTCCTTGCCTTTTCAAAGTGCTAGCCAGAGAGATTGCTCCTTGATGTGTTCAAGTATTAGTTGTAGTCTACAGCAGCAGTAGGTCACCTTCTGAGGAGAAAATTGGTCTCCTTCAAAGCTGATACAAACAGGTTGCTAAATATGGTCTGCAAATAAATGTATTTTTTTAAAAGCATAAGCATTCTTGATTTCAAATCACATTTATCCACTAGACCATGTCAAACTTCAAATAAAGGAGATGAACATGAAGTGTTCTCCCACTTGCTCTTTACCACTTCCAAAGGCAGGAGGTAAGAGGAACATGTAATTCAATTCCTGCAGAATGTTTTAGCTGATACTGGGAATTGTGCATTGTGGTTGCTTGCTTTACTTCATTAGTTGGCATAGCAGCATTTTAAAGCTTCCTTTTTTTGAAATAAATTTCATTTATTGGAATGATTAGAAGTATTATTAACTCTTAGTTTCAGCTATTAAATGCTGTCAGAGGAATTATTTTAAATTGTATTATTTGAGGTGAATTCTCCAAAAGGAGAACAGTGAAGCAAGCCAATTTTTAGGATGAACCTTCCCTTGAAATGTGATTGTGCACTTACTAAAAGTACAATTAAAAACACGTCAAAAGGAAAGAGTATTGCATCCTTACAGCAAACTGGATAGACCTGCAAATGAGCGTAACTCCACTATCTTAAGTAAAACACAGCTCCCTTTCATCTGCTTACTTACCTGTTGCAACATGAATTGAATGATGAAGTAGACATGACCAGATTTTTTTCTGCACCATATTGTCCCCACCTTACAACAGTGTATTTTGCTCAGCATCCATACTACACACAACGATGGGCCCTCACTGCACCCCAGGACAGCAAATAAAAACCACTTTGACCAAAGAAAATTCATTATATTCTGCAGTGCTGCTTTTGACCTCCTTCTACAGAAGTGCCTAAACGTGCCAGTGGACCTTCTTCTTTCCCATCCTTCCATAATTTAAAAGATGTATGGGAAAAAACAAACCCAGTCAGTTGCCCAACTGTTTCTGCACTCTTCCCAAACCATCCTTCAAACTCATCCTCCTTTAATCAAAGAGAACTTGGATAACATGTAGAATATTTTGTTGATAGCTAAGCTATGAAGAGTCTTAGAGCAATAAATACCTAATGACTCCAATATTAAGAAAAACTAGACCAACAAATATTAACCATTTGCTAAACAGCAGTATAATCTAGATTCACATTTGTATGCAATAGCCAGCCCTTGCCCTCCTTTTAGCTTTCAGCCATGTTCAGCCACCCAACAGACCTGAAATAAATCATTCATGGACAACCAGAAATTTTTACAATTTCAGAAAATTCTTTGTCCTTATATAGCTCTTGATGATATCCAACTGTATCGACCTCAATGCATCTGTTCAAACCATTGAGAAAACATTATTTTCTCCGTGGATAAATAACCTCTCTTCATTTTCCTTATAAAACTCCACATAGAATGACTGAATGCACAAGGCTGAAAGACACTCAACCAAACTTCTACTTTAGACTTTTTTTCTTCCTGGAAAGATTTAAAAGGAAAAAAAAAAAAAAGAAAAAGGATAGTTGTGCAGAAATCAAATACCAACACCACTACAAAATTACAGAATTGTGTTTTTTTCACTTATTTTAAAAAGTTGGGAATGAAGGAGAACTGAAAAAAAATTGTCAACTTCTTAGAAAATGACCTGCAACTAAGGTCACTGTGTCTACATATATACGCTCCAAAAATCAAAACAGAACAGTGTATAATCTTCCATGTCAAACCACTTTTTAATCCTTCATATCAGCTACCTGGAGATACAAATATTCTACCATTTTATTAGAGCTGAATTCAACCCACTTTATATGCCAAGATTGGTACCATGTGAGAAAGCAGCACAGAGTTTAATGTTTCACTTTGGCTGCCCCCTGCCCAGGTACTAAAATCAACCATTTCGTCCATCTGCAGCTTCAGTTCCATGCTTCTAGTTTTGATGATGAGGTGCTTTTTGTAAGCAAGTCATGATTCAACCCAGAGATAGGGGTTTTCAACCTACAGTGTTAGGAAAAACAAGAACTCAGTACAACTCAGTCACTTAAATTTAGTATCTTCCTCCTAATAAAGACTCATTTAATCATCTTTGCATTTGGAAAAAAATACAGTAAAGTTGTGTGACTTTGAAAAGTAATCAGGATGATGGGAAATCCAGGGGTTTTTTTTAAATGCTGGTCAGTTTTTACCCTTCTGTCGAACGCAGCTGACATTTCAAAGTTTACCATCTGTGTGAAGATCAGTAGCTGTGGAGGGAAACGAATCAAAGTAGCTCCTCTCATACGTTCCATCAGTAGGCAGAACTTAGTTGCTACAACACAAAACATCTTCTTACTGGCAAGGTGGTCTAGACCTACAGATCATTTGATACAGTGCAAGCATTAAGAAATTGAGGGGCAAGAGAAAAATTTACATTAAGCCATTAGTTGTGCTGCATGGAACAAATCGTTTTATTTTGTCTTTAAGTATGTTTTTAAATAAGGAAATGTGCTTTTTTTTTTAAATACTCTAAATTCCAGTGAATATTAGGCATACTGGATTTTCACTGCAGAGGGTAGTGGCTAAACTATGAACTTCCTCAAAAATGGCTTTCAGCTGCATTTAAGCATAGCATCTCTTTGAGAAATCCCTCCATAAAATGGATATTACATGCAATTCATGAAAGAACTGTCTTCATGCACAACATAAATGTCACAGATACGGGAGATAAACCTGAGCCTTCTAGCAAATGACCTTAGTAAGGACTGGAGAAAGAAAAAAAAAAGTCCCCTAAAGGACTTGACATTACAACATCAAGAATCCCCAGGAAGGGTGGCATCCAAAATAACAGCAATCAGATGATTAAGAGTCCAATATTTGTCCAGTTGAAGACAAGAAAGGCTGGAGGTTGAAAGGAAACTACAGTCATATGTGAACTATTTTTTTTTTAATCTATTAATAAAAGAATTGGAAAGAGTGAATTGCAAACTTTTTCTACTACACAAATATCTTCACTGCACTGAGCCAAGTGACACAGTTTATTTCCTGAAGTCTGCAGCAGCCACAATGAACTGCTTCATAATTGTCAGGTGGGAGAAATCCATTTATGAAGGGGAAGAATTTCTTCAGAATAAAAGAAAAAATAATGAAAATATAATAAACCACTTTTAACTCCTTCAGAATAAAAATCTTTTCAGAATTACTATGTACTTTTGTCAAAATACCTCTGGTTGTTTTGTTTTGTTTGTTTTTTTGTTTTTTTGTTTTTTTTTTTTTTAAGAAGGAAGCAGCAGGGAATAGATATTACCCCTTAAGTTCCGCGATCACAGAAGTTCACAGCTTGCCAATTACTTTTTTTTTCCTTCTGTATTTCCCATTATTCAAAAATATGATCAAAGGCAGAACACAAACAAAAGGAGAATTACTTAACATGAAAATATTCTCTAATATTTCATTTTCTCTTTCTTAGTGCTACATTTCAGGTAACATCTGTCTTCCAGCCAGTGTCTGCGTGGTTCTCAGAAACACACTCATTTCTTCTCTGGTTCAGGGTTATCTTCTAAACCACAATATAAAGACTAAAATCAAGAGAAACCCTTTTGTTTGTTTTGGGGGATGGATGACCTTTCTGAAGGCAGTTTTCTCCTCATCAAAGATTATGTGGAAACATTAAAGCCTCATGAGGTGGAAACGAATCTAAAGAAGTCTAACTCCCTACCAAGACAAAATTGCCTGATTCTCACAAAAGCACCTCTTGCAGAAGATCTCCCCACTTCACCAACACTGGTCATGGAAGATTAACTTACTTCATTATTCTCAAGAACTCTGATTTCCTTCTCCTCCCCCAAACTCAGATACAATGAAAAATTATATATGGATACCAATGAAAAAGGTCAGTTTTAGTGTAAGAGATACAAGTCTATACTGAAGAGCTCTTCCAAAGCGGGGGGCAACGCTTGCTGTCACAACACCTGCCTGTTCATGTTCAATAGTGCAGCAAGCAAATCTTCCCATCTCATAGCAAGGAGGAAACAAGGACAAAAAAATTAATAGGCTGACTAGTATTTTTCATTTCTCTGAAATTAATTTTAAGAACAGTAGCAACAAAAAAAGTACTTTTTATCTGAAGTTTAGAGCAACAGGGAAATAAAACCCAGAGGCTGAAGGCTTAACCATTTGGTATTTGGCAGAAGCGGGTGGCATTTCAGTCAGAATGATCAGGATTAACACAACAAAACCAAAAAACCCCACACACTTCCAAGGCCACATGTTACTTTGCTTTTAAAGTCATCTCAAGGGGAGGCGAGGAAGAGGAAGTACCAGTAAATATGAGAACAGTTGCTAACAGACTACTAACTAGTCCACCAGAGCAGGGTGAACTTGTTCCTAGCATCACTACTAAGTATATCTATTAAGCTAAATACAATAGTAGCAGATATGAAATTTTAATTCATTTTTCTAATTTGAGTTGACGAAATGTTAAAATAATCCTTCATTTGAGAGAAGCAATGCTGCTTATACGCATATGTACTGCTTTGTTCACCTCATAAAAATACAATCTGGAAGTAGTTCAGCTCTTTTTATTTTGTCAACTGCTGTATTAGATGTAACATTTGAAGGAATATTACATTAAAAAAATAAATTTACATAACTGAAGTGCAACATTCTTAAGGTACTTGTACTTTTCAAATTATAATTTTAGAAAAGATCTCCCTTGCAAGGATGGCAAGATTTTTCATGGAAAATCAGAGCATTAAGTATTTTTGAGATACAAAAATATTTAAAGGCAAGACTCTACAATGCAAGGAGTGGCCAACCATTTCTATATTATATGCAAGCTTATTCATTGGTCTCAATTGCCTGTGTGCAAAATGATGAAAGACACTGGAGGAAGTTCTAATCATACCAAAAATCTTTAAGAGCAGCCTTTCAGAATTCTGGTTTTGGTTTAGTGAGAGTAATTTAATATTTTAGTTTCAAAAATTTAGCATTTAAAGAACAGCTACAGGTATTCCTGACATTATCCTTAACAGAATTACCTGAACCTAAACAAGCATAAAAACACCAGATTTACCCAAATACTTGGATATACAGTGGGGAAAACCAAAAAAAAAACCCCTTAACTTTCAATCAAGCAATCCAGTGAGTCAGTGGAATTTGAACAACTAACCTGGTTAGGTTTTATAAAACTAATAAATAATTTCAGTAATTATGGTGCAGTTACAAACTTTGAGTCTGTCTTCCTGCGTCACCGAAATAACCAGCTGCTACTTGGAGAGAACCATACTCTTAGAATTTCTGTAATTTACAGGGAAGACTTAATTCTTACGTTCCCACCTGCTTCATCAGTGGTCAAAGTGAAAATTACTCTCTTGCAAGAAAGCATTCGCTATGTAATATAGCTCAACCTTCTCTTCTGTCCTTAAGCTTGCTCCACTGTAATGTACTGTAAAACAAAGTGAAGATTAATAGCATCCACCATGTTAGGTATTATGGTAGTACATAAACACACACAAATCTCCCAAGTACGAATACAAGTATTCTGTTTACTTACCATTGTCACCTACTCCATTTACATATTTTAGCCTCACATTTCATCTTTATTATACCATTCCCACACCTAGCTTACATCTATAAAACATTTTAAACACACTCTGAAAACTTAATGCAAAAGTTCTAAGATTAGTTTGACAATTAATTAGCACAACAGATTCTTAATTAGGAGGCCTGTATATTGCTGTAATTGAAGTAGAGGAGTTATACAGCAACATAAAATGCACCTAATTCACAGCGCTTTTTTCTACCATATGGTTTCTCTCTCAAGTCATCCCATTCTTTTTCATGACATTTAGATATGTTGGTATGTTTAATCTCATTTATTTCTACTTCTAGAAGACAATTGTTACATTAGTATGAAGAGTTTGGAGACAGAGAAAGCTACAATTTCAAAAATTTCTACAGCATTAAAATTGTTACTACTGAATGAGTTCATAGATTTCTTCATTCAGGTCCTTTTATTAAAGTAAAATGCACCAATATCTCCCCTGCTTTTCCCAAGCTGCAAGTGCATAAGGTGAAGAATTTACCCCCGAAACACCAGTGCTCACAGGAAACTGTCTCTGAGGTCATAAAAATGTATGTTTGTTTACTCATGTAGCAGCTTATGCCAGGTATCCATGTAACAGGTTCCCAAAATATCAAACTAGCTAAAAAATACCAGTTAACTAGAGAAAAATCAAATTCAGATCTGACTAAAAAAAGACAACTAAGCAATTGCATTAACCAAGTAATGACAAGTCTCAATTTGAGGCAGTGGCTCCCCATCTTTTGCTATTAAATTCCCCAATCCAGTTCATTGCAGGAATGCCAGCTATCACCTTCTGGTCCACTTCTAGATTACTTCAGCATATTCACAGCAGATTTTTTTCTTGTATCTGTGCTTTGTATCTGTTTGCTTTCTATCTTGCTCCAGTCTGATGACCATTCCCTGTTTCCTATCTCACCAGAATACTGTATGACACTTGCAGCACTGCAATCTACTGGTGGTTCCATGTGCCAGAAAACATTCTGACAGGCACAAAATGATGGTCTGGCAATACTTGTCTAGGTAACACCATATATTAGTGCCTTAACAAAAGCTGTTGGATGAAGAATAGGAGGTAGTAGCCACTGAAGAAACATCCTTTCATACTTTTATAACAAAAACAAAGTTGAATCCAGAGCTTAGGAGCCACTGAGCAGCTATTGTTGTTCTCTGCTCATTTTACCTCCATCTCATCCTATTTCCCTCCGATCTTCGGTTTGTCCACCTCAATTCCAGGGGATTCCAGCCTTTGGGAATGAAAAACCATGAAAACTGCAGGAATTGTCATATTTACTGTAAGAACATCTGCAGGGTTATACCACCGGCATTTAAAAAAGTCAGGTTAAGACAACCAACCTTCAATCATCCCTTTCTGTATGAATGGTCTGTATGTCAAAATACCTGAAAACTGCACTGATTAACAGTAGAACTTACTTTAACTTGCATTACAAATAAACTGCACATGCTGTTTTACAGACAATATATATTTGTAAACTTGCTCATGCAAAATTAGTGTGCACAACAGGGGTAATTTGTTTTCTAATCCCCACACCTTTAAAAATGACATTTATGTCTGCTTTTTTTGAACTGTGCCCAAATCCTCTCTTTAATATAATAAATCTTACACAGAATTCATCTGCCAGCCAAATCAATTTATGAAGCTGAAACAAAAAAAGAATAAAAAGTTATATAAAAACATGGTGCACCTGGATGCTTGATTCTCACCTCCCCCCCTTTTTTGTTTACAAGTAGAAAGAGTGAATAAAAGAAAAAAAAAATCATGGTCACAAAATTTTGACATTTTAATCCTAAACATTACAGGGCAAATGGATGTTGGAACCTATTTCCATACACCATGCATCAATTTTTTTATTCCCATATGTGGCCAAATCCACTAAAACGAGAGTGGTTAACAAACTCTGGATTATGGAAATACATTTCTGGAATAAATGCTAGAAAAGCAACAATGGGAAAAGCCAACTGTCTCCATAAAGGTAAATAAAGTGGAACAATGTGTAGATTAGATACTTTTTCTGTTTCTTACTCATAACCTGTCAATTCAGTGCATCAATATGGTTCAACATAATGGTCCTCATTTTGGACAAACATCTAAGTAGTGTCCATTGATTCCAAGTTAGTGGATGATGAATCTTTTTGGATACTTTCAAAGATGGCTGCCAGCTCAGGGTTAGAGCTTATCTGTGACTGAAATTCACTCATTAATGGACTCTTCTCTGCTTCTGGAATGGTTAGAAGCGCTGCTACTGCCCTCATAGCAGAACGTTTCAGTTCATCTTGCTTTTCAAACTCCTGTTTCACTGAGTTTGCCTTTACCTATGGAAAAAATGAAAGTACGTTTGAAACTTTTGCTTAACCCTCCCTCTAGAGCCATCTTTTTAAAAAAAAAAAATCCCAAACAAACAAACAAACTTACAAAGAGCTGTTTTCTCCCATGCTACCATTTTGCACAGCTTACAAAATGGTCTAAGCTCTTAGCAAACCCCCAAACAAACAAACAAAAAATCCCCAAACATCTACTTTTTAGCAGACTGTTTACCAGCAGTTTACAAACAGACCAAAACTTGAATACTGCAAGGTAAGCAGAAAAAGGTTGTAAGCTACCAAGTCAATTACAAAATCAAAACCATTATAGCAGCCAACCTCTAGCTGGTAAGGTCAGTAAACTACATTAAACTGCTACTATCACAGTACTTCCAGCTTCCAGAGAATAGAACTTTTTTAAAAAGTTGACCTCCATTAGAATAACTGCTTAACCTTCTACTGTAATTCTCAAAGATGTTTCAGTGATACAAACATTATCAATAAAAGCAGTCAAATATCTTGATGTGAAATATAACAGACTACAGTAATGGAAAAGCAAGGTAAATCAGGCATTAGATAACTGTAGAGCATGCAGGTGGATCAATACAAGAGCAGGAATGGAAGGAGACTATGCCAAGACCCAAGAATCTTGTAATATAAATGATGAAGGGAAACAGAAAAAACCCAACAAAAACCAACAACAAAAATAGAACTACTTTACGCTGCCTCCATCCTTCATCACCCAAATGTTTGTCTGAAACAACGTAATCATTAGAAGTCAGAAAAACTCAGTATTCCAGTTTCACTATGAAGTCAGACAAGTTGCCCAAGTGACAGCTAAATTTTTAAGAAACAAAAGAAACGGCATCAAAGAATCAGAGGATTTTTAAAAAGAAGCTAACAAGTCTACCTCTCCATTTGTAACAAATGTAATACATGTATAAAGGCCCACATATTTATATTACTCTGCCTACTCCAGCTTATCAACTATAACTCAGGAAACGCTGCAGCAGTACAGAAGTATTCTTCATAGGCGAGTTCATTTATATTTCTATAAGACAACACAAAATAATTAACTTAACTAAGTTTAAATTTAAATACCTTAGTTGTACATGTAGCACGCAAAGGTTCAACAAGCCTATCCAACCTCTGCAGCACTGCGCTTGGACAAAGGGTAGACAGTCTCACCAACATTAAAAAGGTTAGCATCTAGGTTGAGAAAGAAACAATTCAACAATTAGTTATGCTCAGCACATATATGGAGATGTATTTCCTACAATGCTGTGTAAGCTTTTTAATAGCAACACTTTAATGAAAATGGCAAATATACTGAAGTACTTAAGCATATGAAGCAATATTTTTGCCATTTCAGTCTATTCACTATTTAAAATATTTTGACGAAGTCACCGCTTACACAGAGAAAAATGACAGCTAACCTTAATATCATAGTGATCCTTCAGGCCATCTTCAACATGGTTTAAGAACTCAAATATATCTAGTCTATCCAAACAGCTATCCAAAAGAGTATACATGCACTCGAAAGCTGCTTTCCGTATGTCCAACCCATCATCAACTGTATGCTTAAATGGTCCCATTTCCACCTGTCAGCAAATAAAGAACAAAGTTATGAAGTAACATATTTAGAAAAACAAAGAATCTATTTGCATATATTTAGCACTGTTTTCTTAGTTAACATACCTCTCTGATTAATTCCTTTCTGACTTTTGTTTCATTGTAAAGATGAGGAAGCACAGTATCTAAGAGGTCCCTTATTAATGATGGTTTATTGTGTGCAGCTGAGTTAAATGTCACTAGGGCTACTCTCCTGACATTGAGATCTGGGTCCTCCAACGTTTTCAGAAAATCACCTGCAATCATGTACAGAAATAAATCAACCTGTGAGGACCTTTTTAATTTGCTACTTTAAAAATATCTTTGCTTAGTTTTAACCTTTCGAAAGGATGTATTTAGTGCAGGAGTTATTTTCATCTAACAGAGACAAATACGTGGTATTTTAGCATGATTACACAAATAAATCTATTATAATCATATGAAAAGTATTAATATGATTGATATATAGTATTTCATGTAATGAAACAAGTAGAAAAACCACCATCAGAAAAAATGGCCATTTAATTACATTTCAACTTTTTTCTAACGGCATAGCATGTAAATTAATGAAAATTATATTTAACCTTTCCTTTTCTCCATTAAAAGTCTCTCAGAATATGCATTAGAAAACCAATTTAAATTCTGCAGTTGAAGAATTAGAGAATACCTCTTAAGGAAACTATCAACATATTGATTTTTAACCCCTAAATTGGCCCATGCTGAGAATTCCTGAATTACCACAAAATAAGCCTACTCAGTATATATTAACTTAGCAACACCTCTCTCATCCCACCCCACCCTTGTGCATTTTCAAATTTGAATTTCTATAGTTCTATAACACAGCCTTGTTAAAATAAATGCCTGCAGGAATATATCATATTTTTCCTCAATGTTTGTGAAGTTTTACTAGCAACTTCCATGAGGAGTGAAATTTTTAAAAGGAGAAGAACAACAAGGTTTAAACATCAAAGTGATTTCTATACACACAAAAGAAACTGGTAACAAAACTAAATATGGCTGAGATTTTTTAAGTAGTAGATGCCAGTAGTTTTTTGACTGAATAATCAATAAATATTTCCAGAAACCAAAGGGGCAGGGCAGCTTCAGTGACAGGGACGGCAGGGGGAAAAACCCACAAGCATAATCAATTCTTAAATATATTATTAAAAAAAAAAAAATTAAGCTTAGTGACGAAAACAACACATAGGAACCGACTCCATTTCCCCATAAACAAAAACCTTGCTCTCCACAAAACTGTATGTTTTTAAAGATTAATCTTTTTACCCCCTCTTAGGTTTAGCAGTGTACATAATTTTTTACAGATCTCTACACCTGTAATTAATCCACTATAAAACATTCACCGCAGCATATTAAACAAATCCACAATACTTTGTCATACAAATGAGAAAAGATCAAAAAGCCACAGCATTGCAAAGCTCTTTATCATACTGATGTTACACTGAAAGCTCCGATTACCTTATCCCTGTAGAAATATACATGCTTCCAAATGCTTTCAGACCACAAGCATTATAGCATCCTAAGGACCTAAATTTACAATTCACCACCTGGTAATACTCAAAATTCACACATGCATACATATTTTAAGTGACTGAATGTCAAATATTTCCAAGACTTCTGGGTAAAGACAATTCCTTACTACATCAAACTGGTATAATTTGGCAAGAGCATAGGAAAGGAAATCAGCTTTTGGGTCCCACCTTCCTAAAAGCCCCAGATTTTCATACTGCCCATCACAGCTTCAATACATGTAATTTTAAATCATACAACTTTTACTGCTCAGAATTCAAACAAACTAGGATTAACAGAAATACCTGGCTATTATGGAAGCATTTTATAACTGTTCCAACAGTTATCGTTAGCAGGTAATTCTAGTACCTATAAAATATTTTCTTCTGAAAACACAAAGAACAAATTTTAAATGCAATTCTATTGCCAGAAAACATAGAAGCTGTCAGTAAAAGTAAACAACTTACCTATGCAGTTCTTCAAGAGGGGGTCTATGGGTTGTGGATGATCAGAAATAGTGAACTTAACAGCAGTAACCACTGAACTTCGAGCATATGAGGACCCTAATATGAAACAAAAGAGGAACTATGTAGCATTAAAACAGTACAACTACAACTACATTAAAACAGTACAACAGAATCTAAATCATACTCGGCGCCATTCTTTTTAAACTTCTAATACTCTTAAGAAAACTAAACAAGAAATGTTATTTATTACTAGCAGTGCAATATGTAACTCAAGTAAATCTATGGAGAAAACATTTTAAATGGGGAAAAATATTATAACATTTGTAACAAGCATTTAATCTTATCTGCTACAGAAAACTTATCTGCTACAGAAAATTCAAACAATAAGCCTATTAGAACAGATTTTTTTTTTTATGATCACACATAGGCCTACAAATAACTCTCTTCTTTAAAGCAGAAGCACATGAAGAAAACATGTGAATACAGTTCGTGATATGAAACTGATCTATGAATTATGCATAATGATCCTTCCTAATCCTTAAAAATTTCAGAATTCTTATCTGAAAATTAAGAATATTGTAATTTACATCAAAAGGTCAACATGTTGCAATTGGTTTGTCAGTTTGTCCCTTTGTCCTTCCTCTTTAAGTTTATAGCTCTTTGTTAAACATCGCAATATTAATTGAAGTATCACAGTCTGAAAGCAGAACATAGAAGTAATTCATGTTATGTATGACTAACAACTTCTAGTAAAAATGGAACTATCTAAGCTTCACATTTTTGTTTGCGGGGGAGCAAAACTTCCAAGAATATCACAAAATTTAAGCAAATAATTTGCTAAACTAGATCAATCTATTAATAGATAGCATAAGGCCATTTGCTACAATACGTACATGAGTTACTACTACTCACCTGATGCCAAGTATCCCTTGAGTCGTGGAAGCAGAGTCTCTGGGTCTATTAACGTAAGCTTGCCCAAGCATTCAGCAACAACATTCCTTGTACCCTCTTCTGCACATTCACAGTGTTTCAGGAGTAAGGCCCAGATGTTTTCAACATATGGTTTGAGACCAATCACTGATGCAGAGCTAATTATTTCTTTCAAGGAATGAAGAAGAAGGTATTGCCTCTTCGGTTGACTGGTTATTTCTTGTAAGACAAACGGCAGATACTCAGGAAGATTGCCAACACTAATACTGCCTAATGCGTAAGATGCCGCTGATTTGACTTCCTCACTAGGAGAAGAGAATGCTTCTAATATTACAGACTTCAGCTCAATTTGTCCACTTAAGTCAATATGATGCCCAACTTCCCCAAGAGAAAGCAAAGCCAAAAGCCGAATGGAATCCGTGGACCTTGAGTTCTTGACATCTTGAATGAACTGACCTACAACAGCCGGTCCTTCCTTAGGGCAGGCTCGAGTAAGGGCAGCAACACATTTGGCAATGGAATAGTAAGACTGCTTGTGAGTAAGTGCTGTGCTCTGCGAGTACACTGGACCCGTTAACATGCGCAGTAAATCCATATAGCCTAAGTTATTTGTACCAGTCACAACCAAAGCTTGGAAAAATTCTAGCATGGCACTAAGTGCTCCACCCTGAAGCAGAGGTGATCTCACCAGCCCAATAAGTTCATTGAGAATGGACCCGCTAATCTTTGACAGGGAGGAAGGATATACTTTAGCCAGTGTTGTCAGAAAACTGATGGCCATCTGTGATACATGCATATCACTTTCACTAATCAGAGGTGGAAGCTCATCCAGGACAGCATCAATCATGGCAGCTGTCAAGCTGTCACTGTAATTCTTAATTAAAATATCTAGGGCAGAAAGAGTGCCCAGTTTCAAAGCTCGCTGGTTCTTTCTCAAAAAAGAAGCAAGAATAGGAACTCCTTCCCCAAGGATCGGTCTCAAATCTATCTTCAGAGGAGAACCAGCAATCAATGTCATGGCCTTCACTGTAGTTAACCGAGTGATCTCATTCTTCAGTCTCTCTAGGAAGATCTGAAGTGTACTAGGCAGGTCTGTGCCTAGGCTGTCACCAAGGCTACAAATTATTTGACCCATGCAAGATATTGCCCTTTCTTTCACCTCCTGATCAATGTCAGCAGCCTTTAATCTCTTGATTGTACAAGTAAACAAATCTTTGATGTAAGGAGTAGCATCAAAGGAAGACGGCTGGTCTAAAGGACGAATGACCTTCACAAGTTGTTGGGTAACCAAAAGCGCCTCTGATGTTATCTTGTAAAATGGATCTCCAACACAAGCTACAACTGGAGGTACCAATGCTTGAACATGAGGATGAAAGACTTGGGGAGAATGATTGCAGAGGATCACATACAAACAGGACAAAGCATCTATCTTCAGATTAGAAGAACTTGATTTGTCATTCAATGAAAAAATTATTCCTGGAAGAAAAAGAAAAATGTATTTTTAGGTTAGGTATTTATATTCTGTTAGAACACCTCAAAATTCTCAACAAAGGCAGCTATACTGAATTTATATTTCCCTGCTCCCAGCCTTTCCTGAATGCTTCCAAGCCCCTTTCACCATTTTATTCAATTAGTTTTCAAGCTTCCTCTACGCAGAGGACATGGGCCATTTGATGGTTTGTGATGCATTTTCTTAATTATAAAGGGATCTGAACCTTTAACTTTTCCAAACTTACTTTTCCTTGTTACTTAAAAATTCAACACTTTAGGGTCCCAAAAGCTAAAATATGGACAATATTTCACTCTGTTGAGATGAGAAATAAGGCAGTTTGATCTTGCAATTAAGAAGCAAATTAACTCTTCTATATAGAAGAAAAAAAATCTCAATCTTAGAGCCAACTCTTGTTTTCAAGATTAATGCAAATACGTCACTAAAATATTTATATGGATCCACACAGTAGCTGATTATTTTGCCAATTTCTTTAAATAGAAGCAACACTTCAAAGCTTTTGCAAAAAGCACAGTCACGATTGTAAGACTTCAAAATTTCACATCCAATTTACTAATAAATCTTTAAGTTAATAATATGTTTCTCATACCTGGTACAAGTACAGGAACATGTTGTGTTAGAGCTCCAGGTAATACATTTACTAGCTCAGTCAGCATGTTAAAGCAACACTGACGAGTCTTCACACTTTTCTCCTTCATCTGTTTGTGCAAGGCTTTAACTATGTTGGGGACCTGTAATCATCACACATCTGTTAATTAATTCAATAGCTGACATTTCTTTCATCTTTGATCACTGGGGGGATATAAAGAAAGATGTGCATCCTACCCCTCTGATTTCTCTACACAACAGAGAAGTTACATAAACACTGGGAAATAAAGATTCAAAACAATTGCTATCCCCCAAAAAACAGTAGTTTAACTTTAAAAGGTGAGCTGAAACAAAGCAAAACTAGATTCGCATTAATAAAACTGTAGAGAGCAACAATTGAGAAGTCACCCAAATAATTCACTTTGAAAAAGTTTTTCAGCACTATCCTTCTTATTCTGCAAATAAAATACGTTGTAGCAAATCAAGTTTTAGCTTAATCACTAGAGCTGACATCTGCATTACAGAATGCACAAAACAGTTATTTTGCTTTGGTAATTTGGCTAAACTACATAGGACATTCAACTTTTACAGGTGATGGTAAACAACTTAAATCAGATAAGCACATTTGTATGAGTGGGTAATTTCAGTTTCCAAGACTGCTGTACTTTTCCAGGCCAGTCTACCTGGCTTGCTCTCCATGTTAGTACTACAGTAATAAACTGTAATCTGTGTATGAAGAAAGTATGATATGGCACATTTCAAGAACTATCCTTATGAACAGGGCACAACTTCAGTGTGTCTTCTCAAAGATAACAAAAATCTTTACAAATAACCTGACTCTGAAGCATTGTCAAAGGTGTCTCTCCTTGTTCCATTGCATCAGGATCACAAAGCCAACTTTGCACAGGTCGAGTTTGTTTTAAAAGAGAAAGGTATGCATGAAAAACATCTGCTTTAACATTCTCTTCACGTTCTTTGAATCTGGCTATTAAAGCAGGAGAAACAGTTTTGTAGAATTCTGGAAGCATTTCATGTCGTGTGCTAACCACAGCATCCAGACATTTAGCAGCTGCACGCCTCACTTTCCAGCTCATGTCATCATCATCACTATATTCATCATCGCTCCCTTGAAAAAATAAATTATGCATATGTTCAAGTCTAGACAATCAAAGCATCAAGTTTTATTTTAAACAATTAATAAGAACACACTTGAGTTCTTTGCGTAAGGCACACCGAAGAAATAGGTTCAGAAGTATGTGAAAAACCATACATAAAAAGCCTTCTGAACTGCCTAAATCGTAAGGCTAATTATTGTCTCTGCCAATTTTTTCACAATAGTCTTACACATGTATTAATCTAAACTGCAAACAGGACAAGGCGGTTCCCATCATGCTTACAGCCTGACTACTGATTTAAAGCCTATTCTTCTTTATTCGTGACATAAGTGACAATGTAACAACAATTACTAGCTGATCAAGATTCAACAAATTACTGTTTGTTTCTTTCTAGGAGTAAATCAAACCATATTCTGCCCCCAAAAATGACAACAAAAAATATACAATAAGCAATACAAATTGACTTTTTAAGCACTAAAGCAACAACTATGCAGCTCATTCATTCTTACAGTAATGAGAATGTTATGCTCTGGGTTCAGATTACTTGTGTGTCCAAGTTTTCATAAAGCTTACATATGGCAAGGTATTGCCACCATATTAACAATAAACACCTTATCCCTTTCAGTCTAAAACATTTTTTATCCTATGAGTATTTTGCAATTTTCAATCTATTCTACTTTTATGCATTAGCTAACAAAATATTATAGAGGAAAGTAGCGAGAAGCCTTTCCATGCAGAATACATATTTTCAATTCATTAACTGATCTTCTTCTTACTTTAGTTATATTATCCTACACGCTTCTGCCTTTTTCCACTTTTCAAGTATTATTTTAAAATATTTGTCTTGTACTTTATGTTCACCCTTGGAATTACTTATCTCCAGCAACAACATCCTATCCTTTTATTCCAAGAAATCAGTTCATAAGGTATGTTTAAAAACAGTACAAAAATTGAGTACAGAAGTATACAAGTTATTCAAATGCTGGTACTTGGTACCAATACCACCCATATCAATTTTCTCAGATGAGCGCAGGTCCACAAGCTCTTCCTCTCCCCCAAACCGAAAAGAGAATGTACCTTGATCATCATCATCACCACCATCGGCATCCATAGCATTTTCATCTTCATCTTCGTCATCATAATTGTAATTAGGATCATAGGTAAGATATTTAAGACAAATGTTTATAATAGTAGATACATGAGGATAAACTTCCTTAGGACATCTGCATAATACAGAAATACGATCAATGTCAAATTACTTTGAAGAATTAAAATATTTCTAAAAGACTTTATGCCACATACTCTACTTTGGAGACATTAGCCAAACCAAGTAACATCAATGCATCCAACTGAATTACAGAAATTCAGAAAGGAATGTCAGAAAGGGCAATGCTACTATGTGACTGGATATGCTAGACTGGAAGGTTGCAGAGGACCAAGACATGCCTTTGGATATCAGGTTTTTTTGTTACCACCATTGGACAACAAGTATTACTAGAATACTTCCCCCCTCCTGTTTGCATAAGTAGTAATGGCACAGTAGAAAGTTTCTAAACTACAGACATAATACAATGCTTAACAATTAAGTTACAAGATAATTATAGGAACAGTTCCAGCTCAAAGCTTGCAAAAACATTTTGACCCAAGGAGACTGTCTCTTGACAGCTTACAACCAAATGGCACACTATTAGATCTTAAGAAGGCCTGAAATAGGTACTCGAGAATAACTTACCTCCTAACAAAGGATTCAAAGGCTTGAATGCAATACTCTCGTAGTTCATCATCATCTACATTACAAAACTTTACAACCAAAGGAATTATTTTCTCAAGATATTCACCTGGTAAGAGAAAAAAATTAGCAAAGTAATTACTCTCATCTAAAAACTTTTTAAAAGTTACAGATAATTTATATACTTTTCTTACCTATTCTATGACCTGCTTGCCTACTGATAGCAGCAATACACTGTATATAGGTCCTAGTTGTTGACATGGAATCATTTTTAGACAGCTCTGTCAATAGATGTTCAATGAGGTCAACAAAAACCATATTGCCACAACTCATAACCAGGTGACCAAGAGCAATGATGGTTCTTTTCCTCACAGCAAGTCTGGGGCTAGTCAGCTGGGGGAGCAGACAGGTCAGAATTGAAGGATGGAAGTTAACAAGCAGTCCTCCTTGCCTTAAAACAGACAAAACACAAACTCAAACCAATTGAATCTAGATAACTTTGTTCATATACTGTACAACAATTCCTTTAAATATTACCAAAACATCACAAAGATTCTAATTAAGTCTTCAAATGTAAGCTTTTGGAACTTCTAAAAAAAGAAATCAGTTTAAAATACACCCTCAAAGCAATAAACATTAAAATAAGCTTAAAACTACAGTTCTCAGAAGATTAAATAATAACCTATCTATCAATCAACTTATCTTCAGTACATTCACTTTTTTCTAAATGAAGTTTCACCTATACTTAATACCTTACCATAGTATTTCACATAAAGTAATTTAAATTTAACATTTGGAAAATTAAAGTTCAAGCTTTAAGGAGTATTTATGAGCATTCACCAGCATTTTGAAAGAGGGATGTTTACCTGCTCAGCATATCAGCCATGATATCCAGCGCCTCCAGTTGAACAGACACATCTTCCTGCTTGGCTATAGCACTAGTGAGACGCCCTGTGATCTTTTTACAAACATTAGCTGCTAATGCAGAACCTGAAAGCACAACAAAACCTCAGCATTTTCATAATTAAAAAAAATACAGTTTTTAACACAAGAGATCATGTTTGTGACTACAGAAAGCAACCTGATCTCAACACAAAGAAGCTTTTCCAACCCAACAAAACAAGCTTGAACAGCCAGTTTGTTTGCTAATGTAATGTACGCTCTGTGTTAGAGCTGAAGGACTATCTATGTAGAAGAATACTGAGGAGGGGGCCCTCTTAATTGTCCCATAAGATATATACAACAGAAAGGACACTGCTTTTGGCAGGGCAAGCAAATGGAAAGTGAAGGCCAAGACAAGTCTAGAGCAGTAAATGAAAAGACCATAGGTAAAAATAAAGAAATAAACTAAAAGGAAAGGGGAAGCACAGAAGTAGATAGACCCACCTCTAAAGAACAGCTATATAACAAAAAAAGAAAAATAAAATTATTCTGCACAAGAAGCTACTTAAATAATATGTACCTGAAATACTGCTGAAACATTTGGGAAAGGGGGGGGGGGGGGGAACGTATACCCAAATTATTTTAAAATTAAATTAAAAATTTTTTT
>JANXJC010000064.1:1547718-1563359 GCA_027564655.1 Leptodon cayanensis | reverse complement strand
CCCCCCCCCAACGCATACCCAAAGTATTTTAAAATTAAAGTAAAAATGTCTTTATCACAACTCCACAGTTCCGCCTTCCCCCAACTGTCTAACGTTGTTTGGAGTAACTATGAGAAGAGAAGAAACTAATGTCATGGTAACAGCTACCCAATGGCTAGTGCTTATCTTCATTTGCATGAAGTTTTTTTAATCACACTTTGGGAATTTCGATGTGAAATCAATACCATTCCAAACTATATTAAATCTAGTTTATATATATTTATGGCTTATTCTTAACTCTATGACTAAAACTAAACATAACAATTGGACAGTCAAATTACCATAAAGGTTAAGAAAAAAGACAACAATCTATGTTGGAGTTGAGAACAAGAAATAACACCTAGGTTCCTTTTGTATTAGGAATACTAATTATATTGAAAGACTTTGCTACATTTTTGTTTGAGCTTTACCTCCACCCCAAAATCTCCTTTTGTTTTGTGTAGGCAAACAAAAGAATAAAAGCTTAAACTGATTTACTTAAAATTATTTATTTATTTAAAGTTTATGCATCTCACTACTACTTGATAAACGCAAGACTTATATTTGGACTTTCAATAAAGGATGTTAAAGTCAAAGCTTTTTTTTTTTTTTTAAGAAACCTCAGTCTCTAAAAACTGCATTTCCAAAGCCTTTTTAATCACTTCTCTATTCTCATTCATATCTTACACTATGATATCTGCAAAGCACTTGAATAAAAAGTAATGCCATTAACTGATGAGCTGTTCATCATTACTATCTCTTTTGGAGGAAAGACTGCCTTCACTTAAAACTGCAGGTAAGTATTTCAGTAATTTAACAGGGGATTGTTAAAAACAGAAGGTACTTCCCAAAACACTTACCAGAAACCGAGACAATAAATCGGATCATTAAAGAAAGATACCCAAGTTATAATCAATTTTAAAGTATACTACCAATCAAAAAGCAAGACGAAATTTAGCTATTACTACAGCCTAGAAATGTTCCACCAGGCAATTATTAAAATAGGAGCTTTTACACTCAATTTGTTATACTGAAGTTCATACCCTGTAAGTTTGTTTTTCACATTAATGCAATTATTTAGTAAAAAATGTTTCAAACTAGTAAAATCTGGAAATACAGTCAGAGAAGAAACTAAAAGGATATTTGTGCCATTCATTTTTCTTGACAGAAATTAGTTCCAATGCCAAATGAACTGAATCCTCTTCACGAAAGGACCCAGCTTTTGCATTTTTTTAATTAGTAATGAAACAATAAAACTAGATAGTCTTGAGTACAAAATGCCTTACCACTGGAAGCTGGGGGGAGTTCTCCAATCACAGTTTTAAGGCCAATGCTTGAAATGTCACGTAACTGTTCTTTATCTGAAAGCATGTTTGTACAGAGGGTATCTACAATGGTCTCCACTTGATACTCCTTCACTTTACTCACCAAAGGGCCAAGGCTGTACAAACAGAAGACAAGTATTAAATCTGCAACCTTAAATAAAATCCCTCATTTTATTTCAGTATTTGCATTCAAGTCACAAAGTTAAGGTTGGTTTTGATAGCAATATAAAGCAGAATTTTAAAATTTGAAAACCTTCAACTAGTTGGGCTGATAACCTGTCTCCATAAATCTAGTAACAAAATACTGGTTTAGTACATGTTTTTTATCTAGTGGTGGAAACGGGTTTTGCATGACTGTTCTGCTTCAGTCTCTAAACCAGAGTCCCTCTTACCTCTCACTAATGTCAAGATTTACAACAAAAGTTACCTAGACAGAGCCATCAGTTTATGTGCTTGACCATCAGTGCCTGTTTAGTTCACAGACAAGTAAGCAACCTTCTTAATTACTGCATCTTTATTCTACACAAAGCTTGGGTTCCATCTGATACACACTCAGACTCATTCTATACCTTAGAATGCCTTTCTTAATAGAACGCAAACGGTAAAATAAAAAACAATGACATGGCATGCCCTCCTTCACACAGACTCCAAGCCCTACTGTACACACAGCACATCGTAACATTTCCTCTTTCCTCTGAATTGTGAGTTTTTAGTCATTCCAGCTGCTCTGAGTATCATAAAAACCTCATATTCCTTTGTCAAATGCTCCCATTTGTTCAAAATACTAAAACCTCAGATGTCCTAGTAATGGCTAGTTCATTGCTAAGAAATATAGCATCCTTCACCATCTTCCTCACCTTATCACCAAATTTCAGCATCTCTCCATTGTTAATGTTCTGTTCCAAAAGGGCAGTTATGCAAAAACAGAGCCTTATATTGCCTCTATTTCCTTCCATTCACTTGTGAAAAACCTCCACAAGAACCCCAAGAACTTACTCTTTCTCCTACTACCCCTCCCACTTCTCACTCCAAATTTGCCTATCTAGTTTCTCCCTATTTTTAAAACACCTGCCTTCAGACAAAGCATCTCAGAAATGGGAAATTAATTTTGAAAGACTTCAAATTACCAAATATTTTAAACTAATTCAACTCCCTCAAACATACTGCATTAACAACAAACACATCTAATTCTGAAAAAAAGTGTTACAAGTTGTGCTATAGGCATTCCCACCATGTTCCATCAAAAACCAGTATGGTTAACCTATGCATACAGTAACTACTCTAAAAGACATAGCTCCCTTGTTTTGTAAGCTTCTGTTCTCTTTATGTTGATCTTGCCAGCTATTCTCTCTTTAATTCTCTGTGGTGACATCCATAATACTACTCTTCAATCAAGAAAGCACGCTTACTAGTAAGACATCAACACTAGGGGCGAGATGGGACATGAAGCTAAAGTTCTACCAAGCTTAGGTTCTGCACTGACCCCGACAGAAGCGAGGGCAGGAGGACAAGTTGCTATGTGCAACAGTCACATAGGAGAAAAAAAGCAATGGCTTGAGGCCAGAATGGAGACAGCAGTAGTGAGGAGCACCTACAGAAAACGTGGGAATTGTGAACTGGAAGCGTAGCCCACCAGCAGAATTAGGAGAAACACAGATGTATCTCCAGAAAACTACTATTTATTTTCTCTTCCCTCTGAGCCAAAGGGATAATGAATAGCATTCTGACTTGGTCTTGTGCACAGACCATTCCCTAGCTGTTTTGCAGCTGCTCCACACGTCCCACCAAAGAAATCCTAAAGCCCGATTCTCAACAGCACCTCAATGTTTCTCCTCCTATGAAACACACTTCAAGTTATACACATCACCATCAAATTCAACTTCAGCCACAGTGAGAAAGCACAGAAGATTTTCAAGAGATTTTACATGTGTGTTCTCACTGTGAACTTTGATGAGCAGTAAAGTGTGAGGATTTTAAGTGAGCCCTTTGTATCAAAACAAAGTGGTTAAGATTTTGAGGAGTGGAAAGACATGCGCAAAGTTGTTATTTTTTAGGAAGCATTTTTCAAAAGCTTAAGTTTTGTTGCTCTTTTTGCTAAAGTCAGGGCCCAACTTGCAGTACAGAAGTCAACGTGAGCCCATGCAATGGTTCCATCAGATTTGTGCTGTGAGGACAGACAGCGTTGAAGTGGTTTCAAGTGCTGAGCTAAGAGGCCATGTCTGCTACTGCAACTGACAGAGCCGAGCATTACAGATCAGAAATCATGGATGTTTCTGTGGCTTAAAAGGGAGGGTCCAAATTTTGTATCTGCCCTTCAGCATTGCACACAATGTACACAATCTCTCTATAAATCAGAACTATAAAACTGAAATATCTGGAAATCAATTTATGAAAAAATGCAGGAAAAGGAGCATCTTAAAGCCAATTACCAACTGATTATATTAGGACTACACTAGAATGTAATGCCTCCATATAAACTTTAGGTTTTTCCACACTGAACTTTAGTACTGTATACACCTGCTTTTCATTAAACTTGATTCTAGAAAAGCTAACTGAGACCAAAATGATGTCCATAGGGTTAGTAAACACTGATTTTGGAGAGCTGAAGTCAAACTGAAACCCTAGAGGAAAAATGAACAAACTAACTTGTTATCAAAACAAGATCAAGAAAGAAAAGTTTAAATTTTCAAATATCTGCCACTATTCACTGTATGTCAGACTTTTGAGACTGCAATGATTTAGGACCACGTGGTCACAACCTTACTAAAACATCAGAAGTTTGCAGAAGTTTTACAAGCAGATGATGAAATTATTTGTAAAACAGATTAACATAATTAACAACAAAAAAAACTTTCAACTGTAAGTATATGCCTAGCTTAACTCCTTGTCAAGTGCAAAGGAGTATGCTGTCCAAAGATGGACTGTTTTCCCATGCTTAGAGAAAAAATAGTAATATTTGAAAAGTTGCAATATATTAATTTGGACTTGAATTTTCACTGAATTGAAACAAACAGCAATTATCAAAATTTTAAAACAGTTCAGCCACAAGTCAGTTTGATATACAAGGGTAAATATTTTCCCCCCTCCCCAAAACTAGCCTTTCAAAGCAGTTTACAAAAACAAAACAAGCTCAAGACACAAGGAAAAAGGTGGAAGAGAACTTCCAACTTCATACATTTGATTGTACAAAGTAATAACGGAGTTGCCAGATCATGGTACAGAGCTAAACCCTGATTAACAAATATCAGTATGCAGTTCTAGTAAAATTAATAAATTCAATAGATCATATTCTAACTGTACCAGATTACTGGAAAGAAACTATCTGAATACAAAGTAATTCCTTTCAGACCTTAGTGATTACAATGGGGAAAAAAATGTTTTTGTTTTCTTTTGTAAGATTTTGAAAATTATTCTGAATTAAGAGCAAGTTTCACCTTAAAAAAGCACAGGCATTAAGTCAGCTGCACAAAACTAGAGGGGGAGGGCAGAAATCATGTACAGACAAGCAGAAATTCTGTCCAAGCTAGCAAGATACTAAGCTCTCAATGAAGACTATTAAACTGAAAGTAGATAGTCCAAAATCCAAATGAAGTTATGCCACTCAGGCAAAAACTTACTTTACACTTAGTACTTAAATTATCTAATTCCCACATTATTGTATTACGGAAACCCATGAGAGTTTTAAGACAGAAAAATCACCCTTGAGTCTTTACAGTCTACAGGAGAGTTCCCTTCTTCCTTTATATGTATTGAGAGACAAGCACACAATGTACAAGATGACAAGCGAAATGGTTTTTCTGGTTTGACTGGAAATGGCTCTGGAGTTTAAGTCTAACTCTCCAGGAACACAGCTGGACCCTGGGTTCACTACTAGCTAATAAAACTGTCAGCCAGGCAGCTGCAAGGGAACACGCAGGTCACAGATCACTACTCGGAAGGAAAGGCTCAAGGCTATGGCATTCAGCATAAAGTCACCGAAGTTAGTTTAGGAGCTCAGTACTATATTTGTCACAAATGACAAGACAACCCCATATGTTTACTATCTTGCTGGTACTGCTGAGGGAAAAAAAAAAAAGACAAATTCCTACATTGCTTTAGCAGTGGAGATCTAAGGATGTGTAGCTTAATTCCAAAGTGCTGTTAACAAGGAAATGTTACCTTGTATTAATTTTATTTGTTGACCTATACATGCCTTGTATTACCTCACCATTTTTTTTGATGTGACTTGGCACATTGGACCATATTGAATTAACTCCTCAATGTATAGTCAAACTTGACAATGAATTTGTTCATTTTGAACAAGTCAGTTTAGCAATCCCTACTTCTGGTCAGAACAATTGTCCTTTTGAGTGTACATGGGAGAACAAGAGGAACAGTCTGGTCAAACATAATTCAGAAGCACCTACAGGGTAAATCCAAACCCCCATGTTCCAAGTTCCTCTGAAACTCCGTCTTCTCTTCAGCCTCAGAGCACCAAGTTTTCCATTCCTCCTGGTATAAAGGCTCCAAAACACACTCAGAGCTCCCCACACCTTTCATGCTTCCTGTCTTAGAAGTCCTCTCAGTCATTCCAAAGCCATCCCTCTCCACCATATAGTTCACACCACAGGACAACAGTAGACCCTCAAAAAACATTGTTCCACCTGATCTCGTCATCCATTTTCTCCACTCCTGAAAAAAAAACCCAAAAACAGTGTTCCAACAGCTCAAACTAAACTGTTACATGCAACTGTTGGAGGGAACTAGACTGGAAGACTAGGCTCAGATTCAGAAGACTGCAAGCCAGTAATTCCAGCTGGACTCAAAGGGCTGAGATCTATGGCGTTCACTCTTGGACAGCTAGTGGACACGGCTCTATATGGTAGGTCAAAACCAAAATACATCTTCCATCCCAAAACCTGTTTTATGTACCCCACTGCTACTACCCTTCTCTTCCAGGTCCAAGAATTCACAGCAGCAGGAGCTAATTATCATAAAAAATGCCCAATAGAAGCAAAAGGGAGCAAGCAAGAAGCACAGACAGAAGAAGGACACGGATAAAGGAGATTTATCTATTATACAAAGCAAGCCCTTACATTCAAGCACTAAGTGTGACTTACAAGAAGATAGTAACCAGAGTAAGGTGCAAAGTTTTGGCATTAGTGGTCTGTCATCATGTTAGGCAAACTTTGGAGGTTCTCTTTCAATGGCCATGCTCATAATGCCTTACCCCCATGAACTCAGAACAGTGCTTGCACTCGAGGCACAGCACTTCAATTAACACCCAGGAATATGCAGTTCCCGAGACAATCACACCTACCACTTTCTATGCCTTCCTTCACAAACTGTAACCTGCTTGGTTTCCTTCTCTCCTTACCCACCATCACCCTGCTCATATGGTAAAGCCTGCTGAAAATACTGGCAATTTGGGAATCCAAAAAAAAAAAAAAAAGAAGAAAAAAAAAACCACCGCCCCCCCAAAAAAACAAACCAACCAACCAAAACAAAACAAAAAAACCCAAAAGCCGCAAAGGCAAAACATATTTACCAAAACCATGCACTGAAATATCACGTACAATTAACTCAAGTTTTGTTAATGCACAAAACTTGGAACTAATTTGACATTAGACCTAACTGGCCACAGACATCTGAAACTGATGCATTACGATCACCCCAATGCCACAAATTCAGGAAGATTGCAATTTACTTATTTTGCAGAGTATTTTACAGATACACACAGATATCTTAATAATAAACACAGAAAAACAACTTTGGTGCAACATTTCTAGAAGATACAGCATACAGATAATCTCAAGGGAACTGTTACTTGAGATAGTGACTGGTATCTGATGAAAGGCATAAAAAGAAGCCCTTTAAGGGCACAGAAACAAAGATGTTATGGAATGGTTTCTCAATTGCTTCAGCAGGTACACCTACTCCTGCAGAAATGAACATCTCACAGAGCACCCTTTGTTAAAAGCAGCCAAACCTCAGGCCCTAACCCAACACTGCCCTTTAATTTAGGAAAAGGGCACTGCACCGGAATCTTTAGATTCCATCAAACCACCTCCACAGCTACTAAACCCCTGAGAGCAGGGGTTTAAAGGACCATATCCACAATCTAATCTGGTCATTTTACTGCTTCAATCATGTTAAATTAATACTGCAATCTTATTAAAATAATTTCTGGACCCTGATACTGGTAAAGACCTTTTTCCTCCAACAGAAAAATTCCCGATAAATCTGTACACAAGCATTTGCCAACACACAGATTATTACCAAGCATTATCTCCCAGACTCAAATAGATCGAGCCATCCCTGACTGCATTCCTAAAAGTTGAAACATTTTCTCCAGTTGCTCAGAAAACTCACAGCTTTCTCCACAACTGGATTCCACTCTTCAGCCAAGCTTTCCCTTCACAGTGTTTCATTGACACATCACTAGTTTCTCTTCAAATACACACCACTGTCAGTCAGCGGCTACTCACAGCACTGTTGCACTCATATACCCTTGCTGTGTAGTAAATTGTTTTCCAAGCGAAGCAAGCACAAATCACCTAGAACAGAAACAATCACAATTCCAAGGTACGTTGACTGTTCACAGTAGTGCAGAGAAATTCCCTGTGCGTTTCAGTCAACGGACTATGGTATACAAAGGTGCAGGTGCAGAATCTGTAGAAACCATTTCACATCTGTAACGCTGCATGGTCCAACAGAAGTAGTGTAAACAGAAGCACTAGGAAGCAGGAACAAGCACATGTACAATTACATATAAAACTGAATAACAGTATCCTTTCAAAAATATGGCAAACCTTCAGAGTAGCAATCCTGAAAGTTTGCTTTTGATCAGTAGCGAGAGTTTGCTATCTGGTTGGTGAGATTCCAGGTGGCAACGTCATCCCTCCTTTCACTGCTAGGAAGGTCACATCTTCTGCTTTTTGCAGTTTGCAATGATTTGTGCAGCTCTATAAAAATACATCTTCCACACCCTAGAGATCTGCAGCTGACACCATCCTTTTATACATTGACTTTGACAGACCAGAAGTAGAGCTCCACCAAAAAACAGTTGTTCCATAAGTGAAAACATCTGAAATGATGGTAAGGATTTTTTTTTTTTAAACCTGAACTATTGAACAACTACTAAATTCTTCTGATTTAAATATGTTTATTTTTCAAGTGTAACCTATAAGTAACTAAAATAATCACAGTGAAAGCTGGTAGATTCATCTCAATTAAGTACAGGAAATACTTTTTTGCCGTTTTAAAGATGACCAAACCACCAAAATGACAAATATGTTCATTCACATAAACACTTGAAATTACAGTTTCTAGAAAGTATTAAACCAGATTTTACCTGAATTAGTGTCTTCCGTCCTATTTATTCAGCTTATTGGTTCAACAAAGCTGACATACCAATTATGAAGTAAATTTTAACTTCATGCCTCAAACTTTTCTGGCCTTTAAAATCAGTACTGACCACTTACAGACCTTACTAAGCTTATCAGAAGTAAAAAATAAACTATAATCTTCTTTTATTAAATCAGTTCTGAATGCAAAACTTTTACACTTAAGCATGTATTTTACACATTTGAAGACTATTCAGATATTGTTTTAAGTGCTCTTTGATATTTTCCTGTTCACTAGCCAATAAATTCTGTCCAGTTGCTCTTAAAGTCAAAAGCTCATTCAGCTGCCTATGGAAATAAACAGCGACTATAACACACTGTCTCCTTTAAGTTACATATATTTGAAAATAAAGGTGCTCATAGTGTAGCTCCTTATTAGGAAGGGAGACACCAACTCATAATCAATTATAGTCTCAAACTGGCATATTTTAACAGCCATGAAATAAGCACATTTACTTAGAGGGAAAAGTTAAAATTCACAAATGGGGGAAAAAAAAAAGATTTAAATCACCAGTATAGCGCGATGTGCAGCAGTGTATTACCACACCATCCAAAACTCTTTAAAGCTGCTGAACTGGATCAGCCACACAACAGCCAATATGTGCATCATCCTGCTCACACTAATGACTCACACTCACAGCATCAAGCAGGGTTCCCTATATTGAACTACTGCCCAGAGAATTCACTGTGATAAATGCAGAGAAACTACAGTATCACAAGGGAGGAATTGCTGGAAGTACTTATTTAATCCCATCTTTTTTTTTTTTTTCCCCAAACATATGTGTGTGTGTATATATATATATATATGCATTTGTTTGGGGTTTTACAGGTTTCAGGAAACATTTCACAGTGTGAAACAATAAAAATTTGTAAGTATAGGTTTAAGTGGCAGAATATCAAACCATAGATAACTGCTCAAAATGAGAAGCAGTTCATCCTTAAACTGCAACACTGAACATATAAAACAATTAATGTGCAATTTGGGTTAATGAAACTTCATCAACATTATCAGCAATGAAGAACAAACAGTCCATCCAACACAATACCTATGCTTAGACAAACCATACTGCTTGTCTAATCCAGATGCACATAACCTTGGATAGATCTACAACGCAGTGTAACTACTACTGCCGTAAGGTGCACAGGGTACCATGCTGCACTACACTAAGAACCTTAAACTAAGAATACACCATAAGAATGTCCAATAGCATTTTCTACATTGGCTGGCTGTAAAACAGCCTATGAGTACCAGGTGAAAAGAAAAACAACTCCTCCAGGAAAAATGTAGACAACAAGAATACATTTAAAATTTTACATGCTCTTAAGAAAAACAAGGTGAGCAACCTGCAGTTACTGACCTAGTTTGCATCTGCTGCCTGCAGTAACAGAAGCTTGACAAATACACTCCTTTCCCTTCTGTAGAGTCAAAGCTTAGAGTTTTTACTCCAAGAGTACTAAGGTAGCTCATTAATTTTCATTTTTATTCAGAAATGAACTGCACAATCTTCCTGCAAGGTACCTACCCAAATATCCATGAACTCTCAACCTGACTTCTGCTAACCAAAAACCAACATGTTTTATCCTGTCCAAAACCAGTGTAATATAACTGAAAGGATCAAGAACAAAATCACTAGTGTGCTTTGAAGAGATAATAAGAAACAAGTTCATCAGCATTTTAACCAATAAAGCCCTTCCTACCCAAACGTGAAAGCAAGCAGCAGGTAAGGCAAAACCAGGAACACCACTTACTTGTCACTACACTTGGCTAAAAATAAATGCTGCTTTAAGGCTGCCCCAAGTTGTTTTAAATCCGCTCTGTTCAGTGATCTCAAGAGTCAAACCTTGAAAGAGTGATCCTCCCGCAAGACATTCTTACCTGCTCAAGGAGCGATCAATACTTTTGCTGTTCACAGTGTTTCCATTGATCTACCTGTAGAGGAAGCTCCAGTCCCCCATTCCTCAAGGAAAAATCTGTCTCAAATACAGATTGAAAGGTACATACAGTTGTCTAAAATCCTTTTTCTATGAGAGAGGGAATCTATACTTAAATGGGTCATCAAGTACCAGTGTGATGAAAGCTCCTGCTGATAGTCTCTAAAGTTCACCAGAGCATTTATATTAATAGAGATCTAAACACAGTTTATGCTTTCCTCAGCTGAAAGCGCCAGCAAATCCATAACAGAAATA
The DNA here is from genome assembly GCA_027564655.1 of Leptodon cayanensis. Lineage (NCBI taxonomy): Eukaryota > Metazoa > Chordata > Aves > Accipitriformes > Accipitridae > Leptodon > Leptodon cayanensis. Next base: position 1,552,444 of record JANXJC010000064.1, on the reverse strand, counting down.
CACAAGTAAAGAACAACACCACAAAATATTTAAAAACCAGAAAGTCAAGAAAAATATGCTGGCTGAATTTAACTTCCCCATGAATCAGGCTTACACCCAGCATTGTAGTAGAGATGAACTGTCTTAAGCTCAGAACAGCTTAATAGTGTTCAACATCTCCCATCCTTCACCCCCACTACTGTTTCTACCAGCGCTAATCTGATTGCAGAAGGAGCACTAAGCCAGAAGAAAACGAAGTCCCCAAACCAGTCTACAACAAAATCAGATAAGCAACAGTGCAAGAAAATGGACAAGGAGGGTGAGAACAGCAGAGCAGCAGCAGCATTAGCTTAGACTGGCTTAAAACCGTCATGGAACAATACCATGAGTACAAGCTGCCTTAAGAAGAGAAGACTCTTTTAGTGTAGGGGTTTTTTTGTCCTCAAAGCATACCTGCAAGTGATTGGGACACCAAAAAGAACTTGATATGTTCAAGAATGTACATGTTCTAAATGAATGTTCACAATTTACCTGTAAACTTCTCCATCGTGTTTCTTGCCCCACTACAGTAAATTTAACACTGTTCTTTAACATTATTTGGATTTGTCAGAAAGACTCCAAACTTTAAACAGATCCTGGCATTTTAATTAAATCCAAGAATTTTATCAGTATGTCAAAATAAACTTTAAAAATACAAGAATGGTTAACAAGAACAGGACGCGGGTGCATGTGCACATACACATGTAGCCATCTATTTTCTCATTCTCTTCCCTTTGCGATCTTTCTTTAATGTTTTAATAAACATTACTTGCACTTTAGGTCCAAAATTCTAACATTGCCATTAAAGACTGTGATATGTAAGCTGTGTCTGTGTGCATTAATCTAAACTTCAGGATAACTTTAGGATGTACATTAAAGATAAGTACTGCATGTATGCTGCAACGTAACTTTTCCACAAAATGCTATTTCACACAAAGACAATTCTAAGACTCAGCCAAATTTCATAATAATCTACTCCTCTGATTGAGTATAAGCAATCTGTTTCAAAGCCATAATACTTAAGCTGTACCACAAGGAACTTTGACATTTCAGAAGTCTGAATTAAAAAGAAACATGGCATTTTGTATTGTTTGTTTAAAAAAAAGTTGGGGGAAGACACATTTTAACACCACTGCAACCCTTATGAGAGTAGCGAAAAAGTAGTGGTAATTCTATTACTACACTGATAATATTATATTTTGGCTACTTGCTATTCCTACACTAGTTTCTCTGTGGAAGATTTTGGTTACTATCATTTAAAATATTTCAGAAGCTGAAGCAAGCACTGCTTCTAAGTACATAAGCAGATGTACGCACAGGCTTTAATATTCTGCTTTGCTAGTCTGATAGGTCAAACTGCAAAGAATAACATGCTGAAGCAAACTAATTCAGCTAGTCACAACGTGAAACTTCTCTTCAAAGCTGTCCCAAGCTCTTGCATAGCAAGTTTACTTCAATCCATGCCTCACAGAACGTAAGTAGCATAGATTTAATATTTAAAAAACAAACAAACAAACAAAAAAACAAACAACTGAGCTCACAAACAAGAAATACTCTCAGGAAAACTAGAAGCTTAACAAGGAGACCCTCCTTAAAGGGCACAAAAAGTCAGAAGGGCCAAGAACAAAAAGTAAGTCATAATAAATGTAGCACCTCTTCAAAGGGTGCTCTGGAAAAGCCACACTACTTGTAAAGTTAAATAAAGTGAGGAAGAGAGGGCACTGAAGTAACAGAAGTCTCTGAAATGCAAGTAACTGCACCCTGACCCCATAAAACATTTACAGTTCCTGTAAGCATGTAAAACCATTAACGCAGTATTCTGAATGTTAGTGAAGACCTAAGTTCTGTATTTGGTAACTAAGACCATATATTTACCTTTTCATGTTTTTATCTATGCTTGAAAACTACTCCAATACTGCAATTCTTCCCCTACACATCATCTACCTTCTCACAGTCAAATATCAACATGGCAACTACCAATGAATTACAATCTTTTTAAATCTATTCAGCATTCAAGAATTCTCACCAAAGAACAAGTATGTCATTCATACGCTTTCAGCAAGGACTGCATGCACTATTTGTCACCTGAAACCCCAAATGTTAATCCGTAATGTCAACAAAAGATAGTTCTGTAAGAAATTACAATTAAGGCAGGTAGCCTACAAGTACAATGGTTCCTTTGTGGACATCAGTTTTGCAATTATTTTGCATAGTAGTTGTCCTTTAAGTTTTTCAAAAATGGTTTATGTTGTTCAGTCATTAAACAATTCTTTACACCATAGAACAAGAATACCTACCATTTGACAGCTAAGTTTTGCACCTCACCATTTTTATCTTCCAGTAGTTTCAAAATCATCTTCACCACCTTTCTTTCACTGTCATCATCCAGCTTGATAGAATCTTTCTGTAGTTCTGTCATCAAGTCATTAGTAGCCATAAACCTGAGAAATGATAGCCAGATAATTATTGCTAAAAGGATTCGGGTTATTCACAGTGCTCAGGATTCAAGATTCTCAGTTTCCACCATTTGTTATCAAATAAATCATATTTAACATTGGATTACTGTTACCTGTTTTGTGATGCAACTAGCATTTATTTTAGTTCTAGAATAAAAAGGAGAAAAATTGTATTTAAAAGTGACAATAACTCTTAGTTAGATCATCATCCTTCCCTGATGACAACAGCTACATATTTTACTTCCACTGTTTACACTGTATTCCAAATTACACCCAAAAAGAAAAACTGACACTTTCCTGCATTTTAAGTAGGCCTTTCATTAGCTATGCTGATGTTGTTAAAAAAAGTGATTTTTTTTTAAGTTTGTTAAAAAAATTAACCTCTGCTCTGAGTTTATTTTAAAACAACTTTTAAGCAAGAAGAAAAATACAGAGTTTTTCAAACATTCTCCCATAAAGTTCACAAAAGCCAAACACTAATGAAGGGAGAAATAAAGGTGAAGCTACATTTTACATATTTTTCATTTTCTTGCCCTGTACAGACTAGTTTGTTTATAGTCCAAAAAACAGCCAATCATGTTTATACAGCCCTCAATCCGACATGCCACATTAAAGACCAAGATTAATTCTGGAGAGATCAAGCAAATAAAATCACCTTTCATATCAATTAATTTACTATTCAGTAACAGTCACATCCTCCAATACAAGAACACACTGAGAAATGACTTTACAAAAATATTGCTTTTATGCCTTTTGTTTCATTTCCTTCTGAAGTTTGTTTTCTAGTCTGTTCTCCTTTTGTAAGTGCCCTCTCTTCTCAGAAAAGGTAATACAGATGTATTATTTAATTACAAATCCCATGGGCTTTGGAACGCAATCCCAACTCCCACTCAAAGGCCCAGACAAAAACGGTTTGTAATTAAAAGTTAAGGTTGACATTTGGACTCCAGGCACATCAGCCTCAGTCAGACATCACTTGAGCTCAGGTCGTACTTGGAAGGTTATCTCTACAGGCTGACATGCTAGATACTTTTTTATTGAAAATGAAAGCCAAGACTCTGCATAGTCTTAATATGCATCACAAAAGCCAGATGCCTGCCCTCACATAATGGACCTCAACTTGTCCTGTCTTTTAATACAGTAATTCCAGTCTAATAGTCTCAAGGTGTTTCTAAGATAAAACCTCACTCATTTTTCATTCACTCCCAACAGTCCCACTGAAGCAAACCTGTAATCTGACAGGGACCAGATGTGCACATAAACAGATGATGAATACGAATGGCATCAGCTTTTAAGCACAGCAAGGAAAAAAGCTACTTGGTAAGTAAAGGTAATGGACAGATAGGATGGGAATAAGGATATACACAAAGTCACGCAGTACTAGTACGTTCAAAAATTGTCCCCACGTTACTCCTATATTTACCTCCTTTTCTTAAACCTTCTTAATAGCCTCCGCTCACCTCCTTGCTCAATAGCTCCCATTTCCTAGCCTTATGAGTTCACATGCACTCATCACCTACTAAACTAAGCAGAGCTTGCACACCCTCAGTGCATCAGCAGCTTCTGCACTCAACTACAACTGAGGAGTCCTCACAGACTCCTCCATTAAAGGAAAAAAAAAAAAAAACAACCCAAACCCCATGGCAGTGTGGGGAGCCCTGGCAACTTTACTTTAAGGTAGCTGGTATTTAGAAACATGGTTTTGAGTAGTTTAGATGTGGCCTTTAGTCACAACTGCTTCCTCCCCAGGCACACCAAACTTTACCCAGTACAAAGCAGCAGCATGTCAGCAGCTCCTCATACCTTGTACCCAGAGTAGTCATTCTCCTCCTTCAGTGAGGACACTACTTCTCCCACAGCAGCACAGTGAACTGCCACCTTACATTACTGCCCGTTTTAGAATTTAAGGCCAAGTTTCTGGACAATAAATGCCACAAACATTTGCACCAGACAAGTCAATTTATCCAAAAAATGGAGGATTAAATTTCACAGTAAAGTGGTTACTTAAACAGCGGTTTATACTCAGCTCCCGGATATAAGTTAACTACACCGTCCCTCTTCAAATATACACAATCTAAGAATAAATGCACTTACAATTACTACTACTAAATACTATTTTATCCATTATGCAAATACATGATAGACATAGTTTCATAAAATGTTGTCCTGGTTTCAGCTGGGATGGAGTTAATTTTCTTTCTAGTAGCTGGTATAGTGTTATGTCTTGGATTCAGTATGAGAAGAATGTTGAT
>JANXJC010000064.1:1518627-1542194 GCA_027564655.1 Leptodon cayanensis | reverse complement strand
CCTTAGATGTCCTTTAGCTTCTCCTTTGTGATGGTAATGAAACTGAACAACATTTCAAAGCGCGCTTTGATTAGCATGATAACCGTGTAGTGGCTTGATGGCCAGCGTGGAATGATTGTCTAGCCTTCCAGCACCAACAGCTTCGAAGAAAAGTTATACAAGCTGTTAAAACGTATGGATGTATGTAGGTAGGTATGTGTATGTGTTTGCGTTCACGTAATACATACAGGTATAACTCAGGTATCAATAAAGCCTGACAAGGACCATTCATTGATATTTCCAGTTAGAACAGTGTTTTCTTGATGCACGGGCTAATTGCACCAATTTGCCACAATTTGCCTGGGTAGTGCATATGCATTTAAATAGGGGACAGGAGGTGGGATTTCAGCAGAGCTCAGTAATTACTCATCATGTAGAGCATTATCACATGCTGCTAGTCAAGCCACCGGGCATCACTGGAGATGGGACATCTGGAAATGGCGTACTGCAGAAAACTCGGTGTCTCGAGACCCGTGTAACAGTGTCAGCATGCACACCAAGGGCCGAAACTAAACTGTCGTGACACCACTAATATAGCCTTCCAAATCAGATCATTTAGGGCAAGACCGTCAGCTGCAGCAAAGAGTTGCATCTCCATCAAAATCAACAAAGATGCCTAAGATTATGCTGAGAGCATGCCCCTTTGTCCCTTGTAATATTTATTCCTTCCTTCTGAAAAATAAATGCAAGACAGAAGTTATTTCTGGACTGTTGTTATCTGACATGGGGCATGGTTTTAAGAGGTTATAACCACTCAATGTGATGCGATGAGCAGTAGGCCATTGGCTATTTCGCAGTAGTTAGACTTTATGATACATGACTGACTCCTCTGGTTTCGTTTCTTTTTTAGTTTCAACTTTCATTTTCCCCTTTTATATTATTTGGAGCATGAACATGAAAAATAGCCTTAACTGAAATAGTGTTTCCTCTGGATTTCTTTTTTATAATGTTTGTACATATTTTGGCAGCCCTTCAGGGTGCTGCATGTTAAGCAAATGTATGACAAGTGACATCTTGGTAGTCTGCAAATACTTAAATGCCTGAACATGGAGAAGCTTCATGCCATCTATATTAGCAGTATATGTATCTGCAATCCAAGCAGAAAGTAAGAGATTAGTAAGTACATTACAGAGGCAACACCAGGTGACTTCAGCAACATCATGAAGCTGATCGCTATGATAAAAAGCAGTGTGTCTTCTCTGTAAATGTACTCAGAACTGGGGGCTACGGTTACTACAGAATATCAAAAAGCTGTACAAAGAGGTTTATCTGGTTTATCTCCAGAAATATAAACAGCACAAATCCAATACGCACTTTGCAAATGTTTTTTGATTTATTTCTTGTGTGACTGTTTTTACAAAATTCAGTAACTGGGCATTAAAATAACCGATAAAATTCAAGAAGTCTGGGTACGTGGGGAAAACCAGTCTTAATTTCACAAATGAAACACTGGGAGTTTCTAACTCAGGAGTTAGATCTAGGAGCTATAATATGTGGGTTTAGGCCACTATTAGCTAAATACCCCAAACAAGCCAACAGAACACAAGGAGTTGTATGGAACAGAGAAGGAAAGAGAGTGGCCTGATGCTGCTGTGTAAATTACGGATGCGGAAGGCCCTGGGTGAACAGCTGGATGGGTCTGGGGGGACTGATGGCTGGGGAGGAGCTCTGCGGGAAGGGGCTGGGGCTCCTGGCTGACGGCAGGCTAAAGCGGGAGTCAGCCACGTGCCACGCGTGGTGGAGAAGGCCAAGAGCATGCTCAGCTACATCGGTAGGAGCGCCACGGCCAAGAGATTATCCCCCTTCACTCAGCGCTCATTAGAGCACAGCTGGAATGCCACGTCCAGTTTTGGGCCCTACAGTACAAGAAAGACAGCGATAAACTGGAGTGCGTTCAGTGGAGGGCCACCGTGATGGTCAGAGCTGGGGCACTTGCCCTTGAAGGAGATACTGAGGGACCAGGGCGTCTTCAGCCTGGGAAGGGGATGGCTCTGGGGGAACCTAACAGCAGTACCTACTAACCGGTACTAACTAACTAGTACCTACCGACCAGTACCAGTGCCTAAAGGTTAGGTTACTGAGAAGCTGGGGGCAGGCTCCTCCTGGCAGCGCATGGCAGGAGAACAAAGGACAATGGCCGTGAAGGGATACGGAGCTGAAGTGGCAGATCTGACTGGGTATAAAGGAAGATACTTTCCTCATGAGACTAATGACATGTTCGAGCAAGGAGGTTGTGTAGTCTCTGCCCATGGAGGTTTCCAACACCCAACGGGATAAAGCCCTGAGCAACCTGGTCGGACCTCGTAGCTGACCCTGCTTCGAGCAGGAGGTCGGACTACAGACCTCCGGAGGGCCCTGCCGGCCTGAAACACCCAGTGGCCCCGTGTTTCACACAACACATTGCTAAGCTGTACAGCTCCGCTGCAGGGTGCTGCGGACGCTGTAGGTCAATGCAGGTTTCAGAAGTTGGACAGGATCACCAAAGAGAAATGCATGGTCTGAACCCCAAACACTTGGAGGCGGGGAAATATGAAGAGGAAATATTACTATAGGTTTGCTAGAATCTCATATTCTTCCTTGGGCAGCAGCTTGTGGCCACTGTCAAAGATGGGTTACTGGGCTAGATGGACCAGCTGTCCATCTCCCGAACCATTATAGCTCTTTTTGTGTTCTTATTTCTGTAAAATGCACCATCAGCGTGAGCTACTGTTTCAAACCTAAAATTTTGCAGGGCTTTTAATTACAGGGAAGCGCAGTTTTTAGAACGTCATCCCTACCCTTGGAAGGAATAGTAAAATAACGAGGCTTTTCAGAGGTTTTTTTTTTTTTCCAGTCAATTTTCATAATGACAGTATTTGGGGGGAAATTGAAGATTGTAGCTTGTTACCAGAAAGTACCAGAAATGTTGTAAAGAGATCTATTTTTATTTAATTTTTTTACTTTTTCAAAAGTTCAACAAGTTCATTGCAATCTGCCTTTCAAGGTCATCCATCTGAATCAATGATCTTCTTAGCTCCACCAGTTCTGATTTTTTGAATAAAATTGTAATTACCAGCCTTTTAAGCACCAGCTGTTCTATTGAAACATGATACTGGTGGTGTACTCAGTCCTGGTGGAAAAATATCTGTGAGCTGCTCTTCACTGAAGCCTCCTAGCTGATTGCAAAAAGCATTTATGGTCACAGAATTAAAGGGGCCACAACCAGATCCTTTATGGATACAGTTGCCTCTCTCCTTTTGTGAATTACCCTGTTCAAACATGCATTTGAACCTCCACTGTACTCATTCCTTATAAAATAAGGAGAAAAAGGAAAGTACAATATAATGTAGTAAATGTGCAAAGGAATAATCTGTTAGCTTGTCCACATAAGGAGCCACGTGGTATCAATGCACAGAAACACCAATACTTTGGGGAAATGTTTCTCTCTTGTTGTTTAGCAGCACCCGTTATTTATCAGTGTGTACTGTCTTTGTCAACAGGAGACCAAGGTGAACATTTAAAGTGAAGGTTACAATCTACGTACTGTAGGATATAGTGCTAGAGAAGAAATCAGTGGTGAAAAGAGAAGCTAAAGATGTGCATTTCTAGCAGGATTTGCAGGAGAATTGAAAGGCTGATTGGCGCAGGAAGCGGCATGGGAAAATAAAAGCAAGAGGTGGAATTTGTCTTGGCAGGATAATGATGTTCTACTATTAGAAATGCCTGCAGGCCAAAGAGAAAAAAACTCCTGTGCTGAGATTTAACATAGATTTTCCAACTGCTTTAAAGCTCAGACCCTACGCTAAGTATCTTCCTCAAGCACACACAGTTTTAGCTGTACAGAAGTTTTCTGTCACGTTCAGAGAAGCCAGAGACCAGTGCTTATTTATTCTCTCAAACTGGGATCGTGGCAGTGTCTGGTGCAGATGGGCGAGATGAGAGGAGCAGTCGGGCACTGGTGTGCGCCTGCCAACCACCGCAGCCCTGCCTCCCCTCCCTTCCCCTGAAAGATTTTTGTTTACGTACTATATTCTAGTGTGTTTTCCTTTTTTCTCCTATTTTTATAGGAAATGAGAGCAGCGGTAGTTTAGCAACACATCTGAACAGCAGCTCCTGCCAGGTCAGCGTGCTGCCAGAGGGCACTCAGGCCTGAGGATGCAGGGGAGGAACTTGCCGTGTCAGCCACAAAATCCGAAGCATTGCAGTAGCGCTGGCTGATTAGGCATTGCTGTACTTTTCTCTATTAATTACATGGCCTTTTCTCTCTCCAAAGCCAGGAAAATGTCCACGCTGTCAGAAGTCTTTACGTACGAGGACGCTTACCCCTCTGCAGCATGCTATCAGGAATCGCGGTGTCTGGCAAGTCCCTGCGCTCTGTAAATCTTTGCCTTACACAACAGACCTTAAGCAGTATTTCTGTATTCAGCACTTCTGCCAGTCAGACCATTAACTCATAAGGTCTCAGTTCAAGAAGGCCTTTTTGCACATAATGACATATCTCTTTTTCTCATGATTACACTTAGCATGCAATCATTATCCCTAAACCTGGCTTGAAGAAGTATTTATTCCTGAGTCAGAGATAAGTGAATACCTGGAGTGAAAATGCAATATACAAGGAACAGTGAAGGAACACAATACTGTATTTTTTCTTCTTTACTACACATAAATTAATACAGAAAAAGAGAAAAGCAATAAGTGTATATTTCAGTTGGAAATACTAGTACAATTGAATGGAGCTAACAAGGTTATTTCTTTTGTGCCACCCCTGTCTATCCCTGATTGCAGATATTTGCCATGGGAATTATATTTTACTGCTTTTGTATACAGCACCCTTTGCCACAGTAGTTCTTGATCTCATGCAGAATCTCTAGGCACTCCTATAGGACAGGTAATAATTACTGGTAACAAGTACAGAGGACTCCTGTTGCTCATCATTAAGGTATTTCTGAAAAGCAACGAGGGGAAATTCAGAATGACCATATGAATTAATAAAAAAAGATGTACAGGCTAGAAAGCTCAAATTATTTCATTTAAGGTAATATAAAAGACTGAGGCTATATCTCTCTATTCAGAGATGCTCATTTTGCCACTTCTTTGATATTTGCCCTTGCTTTAAACAGTATCTTCAGGGGCTGTATCATGATAACTGGGGTTGAACAGAGAGTCTTTTATTTTGAGATACGTAACCACACACGTATGTAACCACGTAATCACATCTCCAGAAGGAGCCACTGCGAATAGTCTGAGCATTTCCAATTCCTACTTCTGCACTGTGCCCGGCTTCTGCTAGCCGACATGAGGTCATTTCATCTTAACATTTCATTGAATTGGTGTGTTAGTAGTGCATCAAAGACGATGTCCTAATGCAATGCAAGAGTGAGATACAGTCGTGGCATTTGAAGGCTATGTTAAGAAAAAAAAGGCTGTTTACTCTGCATGGAAAAGGAAGTCTGATATTTGTTCTTCGGAAAGTTGGAGGCTCCAGCTCCGGAGTAGGCGAAATGCACAATATACATTTGGTGTTATGTGAATTTTAGAGCTGGTGATAGACATGCACTCCCAGTCAGTTGGCAGGGATTCACAGAGCAGGCAGAGGCTGCTGCAACCAAGTAAGCTTCCATATGCTGCCTTGTCTCAAAACTAATCTGGAAGCAGGCAGGAAATACCTTGTCATACTATGGCAAATTCTTGGCTTCAGAGCCAAAAATGCTGCTGGGGTTTGTGACTAGCCTCAAACACGTGGTACTAGCGTTTTCTGCATGGATGCTGGGCTGAGAGCACCCAACTCATCCCATACAGGTCAAGGGGTGGTCTTCAGGGGCTAGCAGCCCCTGGCCACTAGTGACTAATGGCTGGCGTTGAAAGCAGAGGGAGTTCAAGGTGAAGGATCTCTGTATACCACTACCTGTGCTCTAGGCTATCCATCTTTTGTCAGCACACAAAGGTATGGAAATATGAAGACCACAAATTGACAATGGATATTTCATGAACTCTTGCTAACTATGTGATATTTTTTCCTTAATAAGTTATGATTTGTTTGCAGGAGTCCCCTTCTTTTTTTTCTCTGTGCGATTATAATCTTAGAGAAACAAGGAAGGTCTCCTGTCACCTTTTACGACAAAAGGTGATTACAGGAGTACTATATTTTGTTTCTCCTTGAACAGATTTCATACTTTTTTTACCCTCTGTTCTTGTTGGTCGTTTGATATCTGAAAGTGTTTATCTCTGAAGGTGGCTCTCCCAGAGATCTTGAACAACTCTTTTCCTCCAGGGTCTTAGTTTATATATTACTTATAGATGCAATACACAAAGCCTATTCTCAAATGCAACCTCTTAAGCTTGCAGAATGACTGATGAAGCTGTTGGCTCAATTTGCTGTCTGATCATTTAGTTGATAAGGTGAATCTTGATTCAGTCAGATTTTCCATGGTGGATCGATCAAGTGATGGAAGCTGAATTTCTCATCCTAAGACAACCAGGGAAAGGATCAGCAACACTAGACATCTATTTTGGTAGGTAGTTTAAGCTCTGAAGCTTGATTTTTATCAGCTATTAATATGCATGAAAAATAACTGCATATCAGAATGACAGCATTTATACTCACTCTGCTGTTGTGTAAATAGCTATGTGAAGTGCACAGGAGCCATGAGCTGACCCTAGTGTGTTTCATACCAGTGACCCACTAAGTCAGTGTGTTTTACTGGTAAATGATTTTGCATGAGATAGATTGCCTACAAATGACTAACAAGTGAAACACTCTGAAGTGATAATAGAAACGTGCAGTAGAAATTATCTACCCGAGAATCACATTTTGCCTTTTTCCTTTTAAAATTAATTTGATTTCATCTGGACTAATTAATTCCTCATTAGTAAGAAGACAATAGGAAAATTACTTTTGGAAGAATATAAAGGCAAAGCCAGGAAAAAAAAAAAAAAAGCAAAAGGGAGCTAAATATAAAATATATCCTTGGATAAGATTATACCTTGTCTCTTAACAGTAAGGACGTGAGACAATTTCAGAGTTCCCTGCAACTCATCAGAACTGAATGGTAATCAAATGAAAAATGGCTTCCATCTTAATACATCATGATTGTCCCTTAATATAGAGTGTACCATCAATTACTGAAAATACTATTGAAACTGTGCATTAAATTCATTAAGTATACTACAGACATGACTTTTGGAGAATATTTATTATCACACTTGCCTAGTTTACACATTATTCTTTCCCTTCTTCAAAAAGTTTGCGAATCCCCAAGAAGTCCAGACAACACCACCCTTTGCTTAACTTTTCGCATTTTATTACAAAATATCACAAATCATATGGATCATTGTGGATCCCAGTCCCTTTTGAAAACAAAAATATTGTCCTTTTAAAGAAAATAAATAAAAAAATACAACTTTCTGAAGCATTTTAATTAATTGTAATAATTGAAAAATTACTGAGTTCTTTTGATTTTGTAAAGATAAAGAGAATTTTTAGTGGTAAAAGACATAATAATTATTTTTAAATTTCTTCACTGAAAATTAAAGAACATAAACAAATACAGCATTCAATCCACTGGCTATGTGCATCCTAATAAAGTTTAATTAGATGTAATCACCTTCTGTCATTTCCACTTCTCCTGCCTTCTGAAAGTGTGGCATTATAAAAAAACAGCTTGCCTTTTCATACAGGAATCAATTTCAGGAAATCAAAGATGTGTTTATACAGTCTGAATTTCTGGATAAATATAGGTTCTTGAACTACCAACCACTTTAAAAACCTCTGAGCTTCTTCCTTAGTAGATACTGCGTCCTTGTTCTCTGTGACTTCTAATCTGAATGACTGTTACGTGCTATTAAATCTGTCAAAGGCGAAATTGTTGCCTGCAGCTTTTCCGCATCGCATCGCAAAGTTACCAAAATTAATACTCCTGCCAATCTCAGGCATATTTGTTTTTGTTTACCTAGATGGCCAGTTTTCTTATATGCATTTTTATTAAGAAATTCCTATTAGTTTAAAGGAAACCATAAAATGGCAGTATTTAGATAAAGGAGATGATGTACTACTTCTTGAATGCTAAAGTTATTATTCTGCCTTTAGGCTGAATCAAAAAATTCCCTTTCTTACATCCAGTCTTATGGTGTGATTATGTTGCAGCAAAACTTCACTCAAATCTACACAGGAGTGGTAGTTTATATTATGAACTTTATTACTGGAAAGGGAAAAAAAATTCCGCTCTTATCAATTTTAGACCTTTGTGGAATTCTTTGTACCAAATGGAAAGGAACTCTCTTATCTGCTTTAGAGACTGATGTGAGGAAAAGCAATATAGCCTGTGAACGTATTATCTGGACAAAATACCTGCTTTCCAATAATGTGAGAAAAGAATGATAGTGGCCATGATATCCTCATGCCTGTAAAGCTCTGCATTTTGCTGATATCTTTATGTACACACCAAGCAGAAAGATGAATTTTCCAGTTTCTAAAAAAAATGATGCTGTGAAGTGGTTGGGAACTGGGTTTGGCACATTTTTTCCCCATCGCTCTCTTAAATTAGTACCAAAGTCTTATGCTTGCTTATTGGGCTTATAAATACAGACTGCTTCCTTTTCTGCTCTGGCTGCTTTCCACAATATTGGCTGGCTTCAGAGGACAGGGAAGAGGAAGAAGCATGCTGACAATGCCTGTACTTTCTGTGTCTCTCTCACTTATTGTAGCCTTTAGTTACATGGATTTCAGCTCTGAGGCATTTGCTTGCACAGCCATCACATCACCGACAGTTTCTCCAGCTGCCCCAAATCCTTTCCAGCTCCAGCTCTATTTTAAGGTCCTGGTTGCACCACATCTTCTGGGCGAAGAGAGAGAAACAAAAATAATTGTTTATTCGCCAGTGTCTTCTGGATTTGCAACATCTTAGCAGCTAACCCCTGCAGTTATCTGTTGGGGAAATCGTTGCCACATTTGTTTAGTTCAGAAGCGCCAAGCACCTTTCCTGTGCTGGGGGCTTGAAGTGTTTCATAAATAAGCGATTCAGGATCTGTGCGCGTAATCCTTTTTGTGTGGAAACCACCGAGGATATTATTCACTTCAGAGTTAAGAAACCTAAACGTATGTGTCTATACATTCATGTCGACACGTGGGTTTGAAGTGCTTGCTATAGGCAGTGGAGATCTAGTCAATGCAGGAGCCCGGAGAGCATTTCAGCTGGCCTGCGCGGGGGGGGCTCATCAGTTGCCCACACTGAAATACCTGGTGCTATCTGAGGTGTAACTGGGGCAACCGCACCATGATGGTGGACATGAGGCAGGACCTACAGGAGACCCGCGTCCTCCCAGAGCAGCAGTGGAAGGCTGGGAGGGATGTGCTAGTGCGTCTTACCACCAGCCACTGGTATGGAGCAGCTTCCGAGCCCCCTGCTGCGAAAGGAGTTGAATTTCCCTCTCACAGGTCTCTGACTCCATTGACTACCACATCAGCTTAGACACATGGCTCACCTGTGGACACTTACATGTAGGCATCTACCTTTAGCTTTCATAATCTGAGCTGAATTTCTCCATGAGACTCATCACTGGGGCCCCCCTTCTACCAGTTTGTACCACACCAGGATTGCACCGCCGGGTTCTGGAGAGCTCCTGGAGTAGGTGTCAGAATAAGACACCGCATTCAACAGGAAGGCTAGAAATATGCAGTCAAGGAGTTTGGTTGTGAAACGTGCAGATTTAGAGCACCCCGAGAGCGTGCGTTTGAATCCGGTCGGGCCTTAAGGCAGCTGAGTATACATGGGGCATGGGCAAGTCTGCACAGACAGGGCACTGGCTAAGGCAAGTTAGAGCCATCCCTAAGGCAAGTTGGTCCTAAATATTTAGTGGGACCAATTAGCCACTTTTGACTGTTGGGTTGGTTTTTCCGTATCACTCCTCAGACCCTGCACCAAGCGTAGGTTGCAGGATCCAAAGACTGGACCATTGTTCTTCACTGAAAGTTACCTAGAGAGCAGGCACAACACTACCTAACTTGGGTGATGGTTAGGAAAACCGTAAATATAAAAGTAAACTCTGTCACCCAATATATTTAAAATATTGGAAAGCATTGGAAAGTACATGTTTAATACCTTGAATAACATTTGACAATGTATTTACAGTTCTCTTTCATACAACTCACTGTCAGAGAAATTGGTAAGAAACAGCAGCAAGGCTCAGCTTATGACAAGACTAAGATTTCTGGCCATATTGACACCAGCACTCATAGACATCCAGACTGGCTTTTCTGGAGTTAACCTGATGAGGAAATACAAGACTGCATTGTGTGGGAACACAGAGACGCCGTTCAGATCTGGAAATGTGTAGCTGCATTGGCAGGGCACTGCCCTGAGCTAATAAGCTCTGCAAACACGCGGGAACTGCCCTGAGCCTTCGACTGCTGCCTCTGCGTAGTGCCAGGCTCCAGCCTGGGGATCTGCTGGCTCAGGCCGGCTGTAACTCAGGTGCTTCATTACACGGCAGAAATTTGGCCTTCACGGCTGAGCATAAACAGATAGAGGAATTTCAAATGTGAGCCATCCCTCTTTTCTTCAGCTCATCTGAGTCAAGCTCTATTTAATAATACATACATTCAAGACAGACTTCATTGCTCTAGTGCCAAACTACAAACTTTACCATATTCTCTGGTTGTTTAAGTCATTCTTAGACATGGATGTTTGCCACCACTCTAATGTCTGGATACAGAAAAGAATGATGAAATCACATTCATTCTTAACTCTACAATATATTTCATTAGTGTTTTGAATAAAATTTCTTTGCTACATCCGGATTTCTTCTTCTCTTGTTAACTGATTTAGCGCTATTTCCAGGAGGGCTTTATCTCTTGACAAAGACATGTCGTTTTTAAAATTCCTTACATTGTGTGGCAGACTTAACTGATGTGGTCCATTTATTCCCCCTCCAGCACATTATCCTGAGTATGTAAAATGAATTATTACCTCTTCTGCAGTGTAACAACGCATTATGCCTAACAGAAGACCTAAGACTTGTAGTCTATGTTCCCACAAAATGTTCTTCCGTGATGTCTGGGTGTCTCTAATTATACTTACTTCACTAACTGGTCATTCATATTGTTCTAATAGTATTAAAATTACATATTAACATAAAAACTTTATTGAACTGGTTCCCAAAGGATGTTACAATCTGAGAGTGAAACTCATTCCCATGCAGCTCATTTGCCAGCCAAGAGAATACAGATTCTACGTGTGATTTATTGATGCATGGCCCAGCTGTTCAGTGTCTGCTTAGGAGATTTTAATCCTGATTGCATAAACTCTGGGTAAAACCTTGCTGCTGTCTCACAGGAGTGTCATCAATTTTAAATAGTAATATTTAAGTGTGTTAAATGTGTAAAGCTCATGGCATTTATGTGAGAATCACTTTGCCCAGCCCTAAAGTCGGAATCACTGCTGACATAAAATACAGCTGCTATTTAATATCTCAAAAATGCTATAGAAAGTTTAAGATGAGGTGTGAAAAATACCATATTCCTATGAAACTGCAGCAGTGTAGTAGACAAGAAGCACATAAACATAGTCTCTGAAATTAAGACTCTGTTATGCTAATTGGTAGTAAATATATACAAGTTCCTTGTAAACCCTTGCTGTGATCTGTTTCCCTAAGTGAGGCAGGAGAGACTTACACCTATTGAATCATCAACTGTGTTTCCAATAGCATATGAGATTTCCCCCTTAAGTACCAATGCAGCCCAATCCTGCTTAGGTTGTGATAGCTGATTAGATCACAGCTTGAGGCTTACACAATAATTGCTATCAACTCAATTATTTTACCTTATATTAAACGCACTACTGCATTTCCACTATTCTCTCTCCCACTATTCAGTTCTTATCTTTCCAGTTAGATGACAATATCATCCAAAAGCTAATCAGCATTGAAAAGAAGGCTATGAAACCCCTACTCTTGCTTATTCTTTCAGGTTTATGGTTTTGAAGGAGGCAGGAGTGCTGGTTGACATATGGCTGCTGTTTAGGCTAATGCTTTTGTTTTGATGATGTTGCTAAAGTGGCTTAGAAGAACTTTTCCCAGTGTTTCCACTTAGTGCAGCTATTGGTCTGGCTATTGTGTAGGTTTATTTGTAATTAAGTGTATAGATTTTATATTAATCACATTATTGCACCTATTCAGTTAGAAGATCGATACGTGTATTTTGCAGAAGTCACTAAGAGTTTGGAAAGAGTGGGCCTTCCCTGAGCCGCGTATAGCTATCCATCTATCTGTTTTGTCTGCCCGTCCATCTGTATGTAGTCCTTGTTTTGTCTTTGGGAGGTCTTTTACTGGCTTTTCTCTTTTGAACTAACAAAAACTCAAGGGAGAAAAGGTCAAAACAGCTTTCTGATTTTGCAGACACAGGCTAAATTGGAAACCATTAACAGCGTGAGGCACATTAAGCCTAAATTATATGTTGAGACCCTGATTTGTGGTGGTGAGGCACTGGCACAGGTTGCCCAGAGAGGTTGTGGCTGCCCCATCCCTGGCAGTGCTCAAGGCCAGGTTGGATGGGGCTTGGAGCAACCTGGTCTACTGGAAGGTGTCCCTGCCCGTAGCAGGGGGATTGGAACTAGATGATCTTTAAGGTCCCTTCCAACCCAAACCGTTCTGTGATTCTATGATTTGTGCAGCATCCCAGCACTGCATTTTACAGTGACATGGCTTGCTGAAAAAACTACTTTATTTCCTTCAGTTTCATATGCACATCTGTAAATTCATAGCAGAAATTGGAAATGCTAGAAACTGAAACCAATCAGCTGTCCCTGCTATTTACTTGCACTGTAGTGTAGCCCTGGGATATCCTCATTATGGGGCTTAGGAGTCCTTGAAGAGAAGAGCTGCTGGCGGAGCGTGGGCGGTGGTATGAGTCCCTAAACTGCAGGAGCAGGGATCTGCAATGGTGAGCCCTGTGTGGGAGCAGGCTTCGCATCTTTCTACAGAAGCAAAGGTGTGAGGAAGGGTCCAGCTTTGCCCAGGGTAAGACCGTGCCCTTTTCCAGTTGCATTTATCCTACAGGCTTGGGGCTGAATGGGAAGGGAAGGCACATTAGGTCTCAATTATTTATTGAGACTGATTCGTGGCAGTGAGACACTGGAACAGGTTGCCCAGAGAAGTTGTGGATGCTCCATCATTGGAACTGGTACCCATCGCATGGCCAGGGTAGGAGTATAGACAGTGGAGAGTCATTTTACTCCACTTGAAGACTTTTGCCAGTTTTACATTACAAGAGAAACTCCTGTTCTAGCTCAAAGTTCATTGAAGAACCAGCTCTGGGCACTTGTGCAATCCCTATCGGCTGACTTCACACCCAGGTAGGTAATGGAGACCGTACAGACATTTCGATCTGATGATCTTTCAAAGGCAGGGGATCATGGCGAGGTGCCATTCTGAGTATTTGGGATCTATCTTCAGGCTTTGGCATCACTTGCCATTGAGCACTCCCTGTGTGCAGGAGAGCGCAGCCCCGTACCCTGAGAGTCTGTCCTGTCCCTCGCAGTGATTACATATGAAAATGTCAAGCGTTCTGAATACCTTTACCAGCAAAATTACTCAGGCTAAAAGTAACTTCATCTTTTAAACTGTATGCATATATGTATATATGAGATCAGGAGGAAGACAGTGAGAGCCAAACTGTCTGCATTCAGTCATTAATTTCTTCTGTGTCTCCTCATGAAATCCATTTTGCTAACCATGATCTACCCTTTTAAATCCATGCAAAATCCCATGACTCACTTTGTACTTGTCAACATGTTTTAGCTTGTTGCTGACCAGTGGTACCAAATCTTCCTCCATATCAATGTCAGATATAAAAAAAATCCTCAGTTTTTTTCCCTTGGATAACTGCATTTTGGAGAAGGATTTTATTAGCCTATTTTGGGTTCTCATTTTTACTCCTCTTTTAGACTGTTATTTTGAACAATCTTGCCTTTTTAATGCTCATTCCAATGGAGTGGTATAAATATTTTATCTTAAATGTATTCCAGCAGAAGCAGAGTGAACATTAACTGTCTATAAGGGTTAACCCATTAGTGAAAAGGATGCCTGATAAATTGAAAGTGTGGCTCTTAGCCAAGAGAGATCGGTATATTCTGAGCATTCCTTTTCTGCCTTAGGAGTGGCAAATCATGTTGCCTGTATCAGATGGGATACAGCTTCTGAAAGAAGCAACCTCAGAGGCAAATTCATACTTTGCTATTCAGAGAACTGTCCACTGACTGTGTACGTGAATTAAGGGCATGCCTTACTTACAAAGTTAGGGTTGTCTCTGGAATCATAAATTGTAACTGGGAAACAAAAAGAAACCATAAACAACTTTAAAACAAGTCAGATTCCATTTTCAAAATATTATGTGGTATGCATGTTAATGTGAAATTTTTAGGAGGTATTTATTAAGCACTCTTTGTCATATTTTAAACATTTTCAACCATATTTTTCTTCAGTTCTGAGTACTAAAATCAGTAATGAAGACAGTAGTCAGATGCCTTGATGGACTTGTTAATCCAAAAGCATTCCCATAGTCTCAGTATGGATAAGTAAAGAACTGCCAATCAAGCTGTCTGGAAGTGAACCTTTCATAGAACAATGTACGTTTTAAGAATAACTAAACAGCAGTTAACCTTCCTGTTTTAAAAGAAAATCAACACTTTTTTTCTTTACAAACTCTTTTTTCTTTATAATCTCTATTGCGTAATTCTCTGCCCGCAAACTTTAATTCAGAAGCATGGTATTTAATTTACATCATGTTTAATTTCCATCAGTGTAAACACCTGCACAAGAGCAAGGAACAGAGGTCACGCTTTGTCAAATCTGGGCCATACTGAGCCTAGTCCAATTCTTTCCAAAGGAAAAAATATGCAGAGCTCCAGCGCTAATACTCCTTTGATGTACAGGAATTTACGACAGATCACGCTGCTTGTGTTCTACAGCTGCAGAGGGCTACAGGGAAGATTTTTGGGGGCCTTCATTTTCTTCTGGCGATTATACAGAAAGCAAAACCCACCTCCTGGGCATGGTGAACACCTGTGTGCTTGCTGCCCACTTCACCTGGGCATGTTGAATAAAACCTTTGCCTTCACCTTCACCTGCCCCCTCTCAGCTCATGAGGTGCCTTTTGCCAGCCCCCAGGCAGCCGGGGGCTGTTAGCGACAAGAAGGACCCCGGTCCCTGGGCAGGCGAGGCTGAAGAGGACAGAGGTGGACAGGGGTGGGGAAGGGCATCCCTGGAAAGAGGGGTGGAAGAAGGGAGCAGGAGAAGAAGGGGAAGGGCAGAATTAGAACACTATGCTCCTGAATATTCTTGAACTCTTGAGCACTCTGCAATAGCCCCTTTTCACTTACTTTTCAAAGTTATTTTCCATAATTATTGAGAGGCGATTCTTATTCAACCACATGCCTTTGTCTTTCCTGATAAAAGACGTTACCTTTGCTTTGCATGTGGAATTGCCTCAATTTTCTCTATAAAAGTACTTTATATATTCAAGTGTTGCAGGACAAGCTCACACATGAATATAGCAGGCTCTAAAACATCTGAACTCTGCATTCCTGGCATGCAGCCTATTGTTCATTAAGGAAAAGCTCAATATATTTTAAAGAACATGGAAAATTCACGTGTGCATACAGTTACAGGGGATGTATTCATTTATATATCTTTCATATATTTAAATCTTATTTGTAGAATAAGCCCAATATGTAGAAAGCGCTTGTTTTGAAAGACGTGAAATGCACTGTCAGTATTCATTTTCAAGATTTTCTAGTGGATGTTGCCTATTGTTCAGGCAATGCAGGAGGAACACATTTGTTGCCATTTTGGAAAATACAAAATAATTTCCCGGTGAATGTTCTTTGTTTGCTCTGTTTTCCTTAAATTTTCTGGCATGGAGAAAAGCGTGACAACAGTCATGTAGAGCATGCAAGTAAAATTTATTTTCCCCAGTGTGATTATGTACTCTTCGTATTTCAGCCATCTATGAAGAAACACGCTGTATATTCATGCACCGACTTAGGAAAATTATCATTCTTATTGGCTTCCAGCTGTTCAGTGACATTATGTACCTATCCACAAACAAATTGTAACCACTTTGGGCTTATAATTCATCATTCATTAGAACTTTAATACAACCTTCTTGGTTTTTTCTTTCTCAGAGACCAGACGAGATTTGCAAGTTTGACAAAAAAGAACAAAATAGCCTGAAAGAAACTGTGCCAGAGTATGGCAATCAAACCTCCAGAACTAAAATTCCAGCAACAGCAGTTTTCCAAGATGTCTTACATATAGATCATATTTTCTAATTTATTTTCTTTTGTTATCTATTTCAATTGTTAGACCACTTTCTACAGAATTTCTGGGCATCTGTGTTTCCTTTGCTCTTTATAATAGGACTCCAAAGTGGCCAGAAGTCCAAGGTGAATCCATCTTCATCTTGCCTTGAAAGAGAACATCCAAATGCACCAAAATGGCTTTCGGCTTTTAAATGTAGCATTTTGTTTGAACAGAAACTGCATCTGCAAGCTTTTTTTCAAATAGCAAGCTGTTGGCTAAGAGAAAATGTTGGTGCAGGGGTTTGTAAACAGTTTCCCTGTTTTGCCTGCCAAATGCATTTTTGCAAGGTGAGATTTTTCCTTCAGGCCTGCTCGCAGTCCAGCAGAGACCTCCTGGGCTGTAAGAAATCCCATAAAACCTCCTCTGGACCCTAGAAGAAGGCTTTCCTTTAGTAACCTCTAAGGCCTGGATTCCGCAGGGACCTGATTCCTGAGCTCACAAAGTTTTGGCAGGACTGCAAGCTCAGTGCTTGCTGGCTGCCCCACGTCCTCCATACCCACGCACCCTCGAAGCCTCCTCTCCTGCGAGTACGTCGCTGCCTTTAGGGAAGGGAGAACTCATCTCCCGGTGAAGGGAGCAGCACCCCCCAAAACCAGTGTGCTGCTGGCAGGGTATGGCGAGCAGAAGCCTTCCTTGCCACCCAGCCGTACCATGCTGAAAGGAGATGCCGTTGCTGTGAGCAAAGTAAAACAAGTGCCATCCGTCACATCTTGAAACAAGCCCAGCAGTGTGTTTGTGGCATGAGAGCAATCAGGATTACACATATACTAAACAGGCAATTACTTTTTGCCAGCTGCTTTTTATTCAAAACCAGAATTTGCAACTGGTATAAACTACCACAAAGAAAACATGATGCATGTAGCAAAGAAAAAGATGGGGTAAGGTGTACTCTGAACCCTCGCCATACTGAACTTGCTTTATCATGGTAGACTCTTCACGTTTTTCCTTTCACGCAGTTACAGTTTCTGTGTGAATTAGTGATTGCAACCAGTGCTTTTACAGCAGCACCTTAAAGATTCGTTGTTTCAGCCAGGGTAAAGCAAATCCAAGAACTTCAGCTTGTCAAAGCCTCTGAAAAGTTATAGTGAGCTTCTGTGCTCTGTTTTTAAACATGGGCAGCAATATCCATTGGAAACCTTCTATATTTAAATACAGACAGTGATTATTTACTCACTGACCACGAGTGCTCCCTAAATGTCTGGGTACGGTAGCTGGTGTGCAGGAGTTGGACTGAGATGCTCGTGTATGAAAACTGATGTCCAAATACCATTGGCAGAGGTCCGCCGGGGAGAGGCAGTGGAAACATTAATTCCCTGATGCGCCGTGCATGATTTTCGGTAGGTTTTGATCCCGTGTGAAACAAAACTGTGCTACAAATCACTGTCCTATGGTCCTGGTGCTAGCTGCTACTGCACGGGGCAGCTGCTTCCCTCGCAGACCTGGGCTAGGTTTGGTAGCCCCAGCAGCTGCCCAGTTCGGTGGGGGCTGGATGCAGCCGGCAGTCGCAGGGAAGTGCTGACGCCTACAGCAGCAGCATTACTGTTATCTCACTCTGTTAACAATCACTTTCACCGATTCCCTCTGTTTTTTCTCTCAGGAGTGTGATGGAGCTCTAGGTCTCCTCTTTTCAGACCCTGAAGAAGCATCTCAGAGTCTCGCTGGGCTGGGGGGAAGAAGAAGGTGACATGTGAGCAGAGCAGGATCCTCTGCTCGGTGGCTGCTTCTCCCTGCCCGTCTGAATTTCCTTTATTAAAGCTAAGAGTGTGGCAGTGGCACGGCTTACGTGAGTGCTTGCATGAGCACAAGCACAGGTCTGAGTTACCTGTATTTGTGCCGGAGCAAGCACACCCTGATAGTATTACCTGCAATACTGCTCAGCCTCATTTGAGCTAAAAGACTGCCGCGCAAAGAAACGGCATGCACTACCGATGTGCGTTGGGAGGTGTCTTGGAAGATGTTACAGACCTTGTCAGGCCAGTTTTAGCTAATAGTTGGGTGTGAAAGCGAGGACCCTAGCAGGCAGAGGCTCCAGCAGCCCCCGGAGATGGGTCAGGAGCGGCAGCGCCGTGCCCCAGCCTGGACCATGCCTGCTGGGACCCGCCTGCTTGAGGCATGGCCCTTCGGACAGGGGGCGAGAAGGTAGCCGGTGGTGGGCAAAGGGCTGGCAGAAATGCCGCCCTAGATGATTCCCTCCCTCGGAAGCCTTGTACGGTGAAGTGTAACACTGGATTTCTTCCAGAGGCCTCAGAGGCTATTGTTTTGGTAAATCTGAACTGGGATATTTTCCCCCAGAAAACATCCAATGTAAACATCCATTACAAGCCACTGGAGTAGACTGAAACACTGCATTTGAATTGCTTTTAATAGCTAATTTGATGATTTACACAAAGGGTTAGCTGCAATTTCTGAGCTGGTTCTATTAGACTTTATTTAATGAGACACTTCATCACATTATAAAACTGTAGAGCCCCTTGTTTGTGCAGTTTCAACTTCTTTGTTGTTGAGACATTGCCATCACACTGTTTTGGTGTATGTAATCTGTTCTATGGGTCACAGATGGGCATCAAAGGGCTTGGTGGTTTTGGGGTTTTTTTTGAGTCAGTCTTTGTTGTTACAAAGGCTTTGAGAGAGTTTCTGGTATTTTTGTACAGGAGCCTTGTAGGAGAGAAAGCAATGAATAGGCTGGAAAATAAAAAGCTCTTTCCTAAGCAGCATAATATCATGCTACCCTCAATTTGTATCACAGTGAAAATTACTACCTAGTGAGTTTTATTAAAATATTATTTGATATCAATCTGCTTATTATATTATATGAGAGAAGGTTCAAAGCGACGTGTTTGCATTGGCTGCCACAGAGGTGCCATTTTCTCTGACAGGTGTATGTTACTCAATTATAATTATCCTGCATTTCTTCATTTTCTAGACCACCCCTTAATAAGGTTTCCAGCACGGAAGGCTCTATTCAGCAGCAGGCTGGGCAGCCTCCTCCTGCTCTTTCTCCAAGGGAACTGAGACCACCCGGCTCCTTCCAGGACTTGGTCGCCATTGAGAAATGATCAAGTAGTTCCCCAACAGTTCAAGTTTCTCAAAAACACACTGCTATTTTAATGTTGGTGGTATTTTTTCCCCTAAACATTTAGACTGTGTCATGGTAACAGCTACTTTTAGTTCTGAATTTTGTTTTCCCACCCTTCATTTAAAAAAAATGACGGTTTCAGTTTATCCCCTTTAAATGTAAAATTTACTATTTTTAACTTTTAGTAACCATAAATGGTTATACCAATAGTTTGTGAACTGCTTTGGATTTCCTATGCAATGTAAATTACTATATTGATTGCTAAAAAAGATGTTTGCGATAACAATTGATCGTATTAATTATGAAGAGTTCATAATGTTCAAAACAAAAGCAAACGTACAGTAAGTACAACATGTGTTGTAAGCGTTTTAGCAGGGGGATGGCAACAAGAGGGGAAGCAGCAAAATTAGCATTCCCAGTACATATTTAAAAATCAAAAAGTAAGCTAAAAATAATCATCTCATAAATGGGTAACAGGGGTAATCAAGGGTCCCGTTTTTTCTGTCCAGTTAACTTTAATAGGTTTGCATGGGTGCAAACCCGATTGAATAATCGAGTGTACAAATTCGTGATAGTAACAGTTGAACATTTTATTGTCCAAGCCAGGAATAAAGGAAATGACATTTAAGACCCTTCAGTGTAGCCCTTAACAAATGTACTGCCGTTAATTGTTACTACTACTATTATTATTACTATATTTGAAGAGTGCTGGAAGTAAAATGCAGTGGATTAAAAAATAGGCACTTCCCAACTGCAATTGGATGATTACTTACTTTGCTCAAACTGAAAAGAGACTTAATTCTGCCGTAGAAATCCAACATTCCTTGTTGGAGTAGTCTGATCAGCAAGTAAATTACAGATAACCAACTTTAAGGAAAATAGTGCATGAAAGTCTTTTGCCTATATAAGCAAAACATGGGATCTTAATGTTTTTTATTACAAAACAAACTCCTTTACTCAAATTCTGATTACCAATGAAATTCTAATTCTTAAAAATCTTTATTCAACTTGCATATATTTATAAGGGAACAGGACGATGTACATATTAAAATGGTGCAATTAGTTCATTTTATAAAGGAAATCAGTATTTTTGTGACCTTTTCTTGCACTAAGTCTGAAAAAACGCAGCAGTACTACCTAGTAGTATTGACACTTTACAATAAAGTTGAAACATGCTGCTAGTTTTAGCTCTGAAGTGGTACTGCTTTATGCAGGATGGTTAAGGCAAGATATGTGCTAGTATCTAGTTCAAGAACAAAAAGATTTATAAGTGGATTGTGCTTATTAACAAGAAACTACACCTTACCATGGTCTAAAGGAGAAACAAACATAATAGACATAGATATGGATATTTCATATCAGTTTATTCTATACCACACCTTCCCCTTTTTGTTTTAAAGTGAGAGTATGAATCTCGAAATGTCACTGTGAGTATTGCTTCACACAGAACCTGCTGGATGGCCTGATCCAGGAAAGCCCGTTTCGCTCCGTTGGTGGAACTAACCGTATCATTAAAGTTACGGTTTGTCGTACATCCTCTTCTGGATCAGGGCTCTTAGCATTGGATAATAGTAGTAATTAATACTAAATAGTATGTCTTCTTTGTAGAAAACTCATGATAAAATACTTATCTTATTTTACCTCTCTAATCTTAATGTTCTCTGAATGTTTTAAACAATTTACCTAACAGTCTTTGCTGCCATAAAGTGTAATTGCAGGTTTTCTGCCTTGTCTGGTGCAAGGGTTACAAAAACACTCTGTAAGATTATTACATTACCTCAAATACCTTAAGAAAAGCTTCTCTCTGATCAGCTCAATGTTCTGTATATTGTAGGAGATGCAGATAATGGTATAAGTCACATAAATTTGCATTAATGATACTGAATTTCCTTAAAAGACTAAATTTAATCTACATTTCAAAAAGTGAAAAAGTGTGACCAACATTTTTCTGACAGGCACCCCAGCTGAGCATCAGCTTTATGGCTGTTTGTTAAAGTAGGTAGAAAATAAAAACCTTTTATTTAAGATTTGGGGTAAAACTCGAAAACCGTAAACGCATCCGGGCAGCTGGGGTCCCATTCTCAAAAGGCACCGGGAGCACATCTACATTGTCGTGTGCTGTCATGTTCCAGCTCACCTGCTTCTGCTGGCACGACATCAGGGCTTTCACACCCCTAGTGCAGAGCCTGCTCATAGCTTTTGAGGGCTCTTCCTCATGCCTCAGTTGCAAAGGTTTGGTGTTAGGGACACTGGGGTGTGTAGTGTCTCAAAACTCGCATGCCTTTTAGGAAATATTTCTTAGGTTATTGTGTAAAACTGAGTCCCTCTTCTCTGTCCCTGTAAAGCATCAGTGGCTTTAACTCAGCTCTAGCCTTCCTTGAGGCACTCCCGAGTCGTTTTCCTTCCCTCCATCTCGCTGCTGTTGATTCCAGCTGCCCTCTATGCTTGCCAAGAGCTCATACAGCAACAGGCAGATGTTCTGGGAGATGCTGGATCGTGCACAGATTAGCACTTTGGGTGTAAGATGCATTCAGGAGGGGTAGGACTGTATCAGTGTGGAGATCTGAATGACAAGCAGTGGCTCCAGATCTTCCATCCCAGGAGGCGGATACATTTCGTGAGCTTGCCCTAAGCCTCCAGGAATGGGACACTTAGGCCCTGCGGTAGACACAGTTGCCCCGCAGAGCTGGTTACCCCTAACTGCTGTAAGTTCACGACTGGTTCAGTACTGGCAAGTCATTATTTCTGGGCTAGCAAGGATGCGTGAGACAATCAATCGTGTGGCTTGTGTGTGGATAATGGGTGTAACTAATGTGCCTGAAATAGCAGCTGGCTTTCCGATAATGGGCTTCCCAAAGTGTGCTGAGTGTCATTAATAGTATTCATGGCTGCAGGTCACTTGCCAGAAAAAATAAGTAAATACATTTATCAGAATTCAATGCAGACAAGCATCAAAATGAAATATGCAGGAAAGGCACATGAAGAAAGCATATCCACCTTGGGACTTTCAGGGGCCAAACTGAGTTTGTTTCGCATGGGCTGTTCTCTGGTACTCTCTCTTCTGGAGACACCAGAGCAAACTCTGACAGGCTGCTGAACAAGCAGCACAGGAGAGCTGAAAGCACAACTGGCACCCTCCAAACCCCTCTGCCCCCATCCAGGCAGCACACTGAGAGAGAACAGGCAGAACCAGCACCCCAGGAAAAATAGCTTTGTCAAGTTTACCACTCAGGTTACCTGTAATCCCTACCTTTTTAAAGAAAGATTGTCAGTTAGTCTCTCTCCCTCACTTTCCCTGTCCATGGAATCTGCCTTGGATCACAGAAGACCAAGAGAGAAAGAGGAATTAAGTGACCTGTCCCCCAAACTGAAGCAAAATCCCATTTCACTACATGCGGTATCCTTGACAATAACAATCAAATTGGTCACAATGAAATCACAACTCATTCCCTGAAATTCCTGCACCAATAAACACAATCAATGGCAGTTACCAGGATCTGGCAGGTCCAGGTCTTCTTCAGTCTTTTCCCTAAGCCATCCTCATCTCGGGTTGCCTCACAGCCCATTCTTTTCTGCAGGCTGATCCTGAACTTTAACTCCCTGGGTTGTTCCCAAGGCTGCATTCCTTTTCTGCTGCAGGCTTTATCTCCTCCCTGTAAAACTCAGCTTGACTCTGTGTTGAGAACCATGCCTTAAAATGAAAGCCATTCCTATGCTGACCACAGAAATCAAGTAGAATTCTGGAGGCTTCCTCCAGGCAGGCGGCAGAGCACCGACTGATGGGTATCACCCAGTTTGGGGCACCTGAGCGGCGCTGTACAGAAGGTTGTGATCAGCGGCACCACGTCCAGCTGGAGGCCATCACTAGTGGTGTACCACGGGGGTCGATACTGGGACCAATACTGTTTAACATCTTTAATGACCTGGGTGATGGGGCCGAGTGCACCCTCAGCACGTTTGCTGGTGACACAAAACTGGGAGGAGTGGTGGATACA
This sequence comes from Leptodon cayanensis, assembly GCA_027564655.1. Taxonomy (NCBI): domain Eukaryota; kingdom Metazoa; phylum Chordata; class Aves; order Accipitriformes; family Accipitridae; genus Leptodon; species Leptodon cayanensis. Next base: position 1,518,752 of record JANXJC010000064.1, on the reverse strand, counting down.
CCAGCTGGTTGTGTTCCATTCGGAGGGACCTGGACAGGCTGGAGAAATGGGCGGACAGGGACCTCATGAAGTTCAGCAAGGGGGAGTGCAAAGTCCCGCACCTGGGGAGGAACGACCCCAGGCAC
>JANXJC010000064.1:1457735-1503982 GCA_027564655.1 Leptodon cayanensis | reverse complement strand
GGGGGGGAGTAGTAATGGCTACCATTGTGCCAAATCCTTTAAGAGCGGTGAGAAATGTCTGTGGGATGGGTGTGTTCTGCACAGGCAGGAGGTACCTCGGGTCCTCGGGGCAGTGACTGCCGGCGGTGCAGAGCAGTGGTGTTTGCTGATGGGAGGCCTTACTGAAAGCTGTTATTAACATCGGATTAACACACCTGCGGACTACTTGAATTATATCACTCTTTTCTATTTGGATTATCATCTCAGCGGACCGGATACCGTGTCCTTCGTGCTGCGATGGCAAAGCGGAGCTTCCCCTGCTGCTTCTGCCTTTGACCACCGTTGCCAGCTCCTGGTCGGGGATGGTCAGCGAGGAGCTGGTGCTCACAGGTGCCACCTCTCACCCGAGAAGGTTTTTTTGGTGTCTGAGCAAAGCCAGGATAGTTCCAACAAGTGAGTTGCATCAAGCTGCGTGCTGTGCTCTGCATTCTCAATCTCTTTAAAGCATTGGTAGCTGGCAGAATTTTGTCCTCGCTTGTACCCAGTGCTCCTCATGGCAGGGTTGGGACCCGAGCTCGAGATGAGGCTGTTGTGGAATAAACAGACTGTTTTACTACTCTGACAAAAGTTTAATTTTGGTGACATTTTCAGTGAATTATTTGGGTTGTTTCTGTGTTAGGAATGGATTATTTACACAACAGCTGGGCAGAAAGTAGAGCGGTAGTCAAACAGAAAATACTCTGGGGAGTGGAATTCAGTGCCTGGTAAATGGATGCAACTCTGCCGGATTCTGGAGGTTAATTCACTTGTGCCAGCAAATTTACTGAGCCCTTGTAGCTGTTAGTGGAGGCTGTTTCTTAGTCCAAGGTCTCTTCTGAAATATCGGAGAAAACTATTGCCCAAAAATACGTTGCCTCCTTCACATATATCTGCCAGTTTTATTCTTCCGTGTTTTTAGGTTTCGTGGTGGCTTTGTAAATATCGCAATGTTTTTGAATGCGGTGAGAAGATTTAAGCCTAAGCCTTTTCAAAATACCTGATTTATTTGATAAAACTTCCAATTTTATGAGGAATATACCCGTAAATCACTTTTTTTTTTTTTTTTTTTTTGTGAGGCGAACCTTTCCCAAACAAACAGTGTAGCAGATGTAGGCTTTAAGTAGACTGTGTTGTGAAAGGTTCTATGTACATCATGATTTGGCAGAACTGAGGAAATGTGTCTCCTCTCTTACAGAAATGTATTTTGAAATTATAATTTGTAGTGCTTTAACTTCACCTCTTACTAAGACTGTTTGCAAAATGTGCAGGAACCAGATAAACTTGCAGGATTTGCATGTCAAAAGTGAAGCAGTTGATTAAATGCTTTCAGCTGGGCTGTGGGTGGCTATATGGAGAGGGGAGAGAAAGAATGAAATGGATAATGTGTAAGGATAATTCAGTAGCTTTATACTTGTAGCTCTTCTGAGTCAATAACTTAATTCAGGAACATTATTAGTAGCAACCCCCCGCCCCCCCTCAACACCCCCCTCGCACCTCAAGCACAAAGTGCTGAAACACGGCTGGTGTTCTCGTGTGTTCACATGTGCATATTGAACAAAAGCATTTTGTAACTTAAGTTTCGTGTTATCATGATTTGATTATTATAAGGCCTTAGTATTCCCAAGCTTTCCTGTCATTACTAATGCTGACAAAAATGGTGCACTAACTCGGGCTTTTCTTACGGTCTCTTATTTCCTGTGTCTGTCTTGAAGGTACTAATCCTAAAGTTTTTGAAGTTTCCTGTTTGCCTAAGGTGTTGCTTTTATATGTCCACGCATTCAGGCATGCATGGGTACCTGTGTTTGTTTAAAAAAAAAATTAAAAAAATCAGGAATACCATATATTGTATTCGTTTGCCATTCCTCTTAGACACATTTTAGATGTGTTCACTGCTGTTTGTTTAAATATTTAGCGTGAACTGACACTTGCTTTTCAGAACACTTTAATATGAAAAGAGCCTTAATTTTCAGATGACTTGCCCTCTGTCATTAAATATAAATTTTTCAAACCAAAGGAAAAGAATTAGTTTCAGCTGCTGGCTCTAAATCCAATTTTCTGCTTTCGTCAAAGATCAGGGTAGTAGGTAAGTAGTGCCTGAAGCTATATTCCTATACATATGTTTCTTTTTTGTAAAGTAATTGAAGTAATTTTAAAAAACACAACCTCTGAAAATTTTTATGATGACCTCTTCAAGTAGGTGGCTTAAATATAGGAAACATCGTTGTAGTTGAGTTATGGAGTTCCAGGTCATCTGAAAAACTTGTCTTAATACTTTTCTTTTCCAGCTTATAATATACATCAGGCTAGTTTTGACATTTCTTCATTTCCTTCCTCTTCCATCACTCCTTGCTTTTTTCTCATCTTACCAGGGTTGGCAGAATTTTTTTCTGACCTTTTTTTTTTTTTTCTTTTGGTAACTAGGCATATTTAATTTCTTTCTTTAGCTCCAAAGAAAAAGTCAGCATAAAAAGAAGAAAATAGCTTGATGGGCCTGTTTATTGAAACTGAAAAACTCTTTGGTGTTTAGGCTGATACTCTGAAGAAAAGTATTGAAAAGTAGCTTTTAATTGACTTGTTTCAAGTGTTTCTTATTACTTCCTTAGTGCTAACTGCCTGTAATAATTACATAAAGTGTCTTTTTGTAATTTGTACAGTTTTGCTTTCAATTATTAAAATGAAAATTCAGTATGTTTATGTGGAACTTTTAAATGTCCTAATTGGCAAATTCTGCTTTTATGCAGTTATGCATTGTAATTTTCTGGGGAGTTTGTACTGAGTTGTAGGTTATTTCTACACAATTAGGATACTCAGGGTTATAGTTACACATACGTAAGGGTTTGCAAGGTTAAAGGTAGGCATTTTCATGATATTTAAAAATGTACCTTTTGTGGCATGCTGTAGTAGTAAAGTAAAATACATGGTGAGCTCAAGTGAAGGTCTGTTCCTGGAACTGTTCCGAAGTCATGGTTTGTGACAGTATTCTTTAAACAGAAATTTTTTTTAGCCTATTGTAATGAATCTGGGTGTTCAAGTTCAAACACAAAAATGATCTTATTTGCATGCAGATTCCAGTTGATAATCAAATATTAATCATTCTACCTTAATCGATAGCACACTAAAGATTAAAAGAAAAACAAAAACTTGTCATGAATTGATAATATGTCAGAGATGTGTTTATCAGCAGAATTTGCACGTGAAAGGCTTGAACCAGCAAACTGTCCTGTACAGAGTCCCTAATCCAGCAGAGTATTTAAAAATATACACATGTTTTTCTGGATCAGGTCATGACACTCAGTAAACTGTTAGGCTCTAGTTGTATGAATGGATAGTGCATGCGGTCCCAGTTCATTTGATGCTGATCTTAAAAGGATCTCTAAGTCAAGGCCACTGAAATCTTTCCTGCTGAAATGTATGGATACTTGGGAAGGAATAATCCCTTTGAAGTCAATGTGCTTAAATTTAGGCTTATAAGTTATGTGCTTAAGTGGATCAAAGGATAATTCCAAAAAGAAACTGTTTATTTTCTTTAATTAAAGATCATTCTTGTGATACGTGCTAATATCTGTTTTGTGGGGGAAAGAGAAAGCCAGTAAAAGGGATTAAAAATATCTCCCTCTCTTTTTATTACAAGCCTTTTTTTCCCAGAGAACATGTGAAAAATATATTTCTTTGGTGGTATTCCTTTGCTTATTCCTCATATTCTTTGTTGGAAGAGAAGTTAAATGTGTTTAACTGCAAGTTGCTTTATATTATTATTATTTTTTTTTCCCGGTGGAAAAACATCTTTTCATTTCTGCTCATTGAAAAATGTCGCATCGTGAATGAAACTAATGTGCAAAAAGAATGTGTACTCGGAGCCCGCAGTTTTATCACCGAAAGTGACGCATATCATTTATCCGAACAGGTCTGAGATCCCAGTGCGTTTTCAGAGTTGCTTGATTCATTGCCACAAAAATGCTGTTGGGTATCATAGCAGGAGGAAAGATCTTTGTCAGAGTGAAGACGTTGAGAGTTTTTTTTTTTTTCCAAATTTATCTGTCACGTAGATCCTAAAAACCATAAGCTTTTTCCCACTGCATATTTAAATATGATAGCCCTAGAAACAGAAGTTATCACTGTACAAAATAGGGTAGCATCTTGGTTGAAATCAGTGAGAATTCTCTGTTGAATTTGTTCAGAGGAGGATATCAGTAGGTTATCTGTGCTGTTGTCATTTGGGACAGCTGTAGTTTTGGCTTTGTTCTTTTGGAAACTGACGTACTGTGTGGGATGAAATGAGAGGATCACCTGTTGAGAAGGAGGGATTCAAACACTATGGGGCTGTTACTATGAATTGGCATTAAAGGTGTTTGGAGGAAAAATAGCAGCAATGCTGTTTTTTCTGCTTTGTACCTTAGTTCCCAGGCAGTTGAAAATACATATACTTCTGGATAATCCTTACTACTTTGATTTTGTATTCCAGTGTGTCTCTGTTTTTGTGAACTTCTGATGTGTTGTCTGTGCTCTGAAAATGCTTTGCCACTTGGCAGGTGTTACTGAAACCTAAGTAATAATAGAAATATTAAAATTTTCAAAGGAAGTCATAAAACACTCCCAGACAAATCTTACTGTTTTCTGATTTGTCCAGCAGAAGAGAGAACTCCGAGTTCATTAGTGCATTTCATCTTCAGCAGTGGTTTGTAAACCTTAACCTTCCTTCTTTACAGTGAGGTAGGTATTATTTTGTGGAAAAAAATTGGGACAGAGGTGTGGTTCTTGCGAGATTACAGTATATGTCTGCTTTGCAGTTTCAACTCTCTCATGTCTGGTTCTTCGGTCAGTGGAACGCTGTGGTCTGTAGTCTTTCCCATGTGCAGGAATTGTACAAGATTTCTCTTTAATAGTTGGTTAGAAAATACAACTAGAAGAAAGAGGCACTTTTCTTCTGGGAGGAAAAGCTGCCCTTGTGTGAATAGAATGCGTAGGAAGGATTGCAACTCCTTTTGCTCATCCTTAGAAGCAGGAAGCCAATGTCAAATGGAAACTCCATTTCTATGTTGCTGTACATGGAGTAAGCTGAGTAATAAAAACCAGCTGAATAAAAGCAGTATTATTCTGCAATATGACACTACTATAAATCTCTTCTAGTGCTCTATAGCTTTCCAGTCATTCTCTGTAAACAGAAAATACTCATGTATTTGTCTCTAAACAGACTTCAGTATTGCAGTGGTAAGGAACATTGGTGTGTAAGTCATTAAAACGTACAAATATGTATTTGTGTGTGCTAGTTTCCTGGTCTACTGGTGCATCTCTGTGTTTATTGAAGGTTTCACTGAAAAAAAAGTCCTCAAGGAATGTCTTTTGAACATAAGTGTCCAATCAGGGGAGAGGTGCATTATTTTCATAATGAAAATGTCATCTTTTTCCTTGAACTGAGGTGCTGCATAAAAGGTAGACAAGAATAAAAGCACTTTTGCTTATTTGATCTTCTAGGAGCAAGTTTATGATCTGCCTTTGTAGAGTTTGGGGGCTGATGATCTATGAGCCCAGGTGCACAGAAGAGAGGAGACGATTTTTTCCTTTGCATGTAAAATCAAGAATTTACATTTAATCTTCTAAAAAAATCTACTCAGCTAATACTATGATGTGAACGCCAAGTTACACAAGCATGTACAGAAGAATAGTACCACGTTGGACTTGGCAGTGTTAGGTTAATGCTTGGACTCGATGATCTTATGGGTCTTTTCCAACCTAAATGATTCTATGATTCTACGTTCACCTGTAAGAGACCAGTTTAGCTGGTAATCTTCACCCTTCCTCCTGATGTCCCTGTAATTTGGACTATACTGGAGATAGTTTCTGAGGTTGGTCTCGGACACCTTTAGGTTTTACTGCGGGGTTTTTCAGAAGCCTCATGCTGTACTGAGCTTCTAGGGTTGTCTTTTTGATGGTGATGGACTTAAATAAAATACCTTGGCTGCTTCCCCAGTACTGTGTAGCACAGAGCGTTTGCCTTTGGTTTTCTGTCTGACCTGAGTGGGTACTGCTCATTTTCCACATGACCACCCTTCAGCTTTCCTTAAGCGATGGGCATCATCTGGTAAAGAGAAGTAAATAGTTTTTACATTCGGTTCTGCATTCAACTACTAGCATCGTGTTCTGCTTCTTTCTAAAATGAGTTTGGAATGCGGTTTTATATAATTGATCCTTTTTGTGGAATTTCAAGGTTGCACTGAGTTAGGGAAGTTATGGGAAGAATTTGGATCTTCAAGGCAAAGTACAGGCTCAGTGAAAAACACAGATAGGCAAACAGGTAGAATCTATTGCCATGGAAGCTTTATTACATTGGCAGTGGTGAGAACTCCAGATTGATTAATGTTTCTTTGTAAGATGTTTTATTAAACAAAAAACCGAAAAAAGTAGTAATTGCAAAATGTTATACAGTAAATAGGCATTGTGCTATCGTCTTCAAAGATGTGAGCTAATATTTGCCCATTCAAGGAAATACTAACAAAATGCCACTTTGATTAGCGAAAAGAACAACTGAAAGGTCTAGTTGTTCCTTCATCTGCTTCTTTACATATAGTATAGACTGTCTAAGCATAATTTGAGATTCAGAACATGATTTGTCTTGAAAAAGCATTTCTAATTTTTATTCATTGAAAGTCAAATTAGGATATTTAAACTTAGGAATAAGCAAAAAATCATGGGGTGAAGTTGTTTGAAACTACTTTAATTATGTCTCGTCATTCTGCAAATGTTTTAATTTCCTTTGTGGTGAAGTATTTAATAAACATAATCAAAATGTGTTTTTATATTTTATTATTTCTAGCTATGTTAAAATGAGGTATTTCTTAAAAGGAAAAACAACAACAAAAAATTGTTTTTCCAGTATCTGAAGTAACCCTGACTAAGGCCCTAGTTTATCTAATATTTTGTATTTCCATTTGTTGTGAAGACATCAAGGTTAACATATGTTACTAGCCTTTTTTGAATGGCTTCATAACATTTCATTGTTTGTTTCCTTTAACAATCTTCAGCTGTTGCAATGCATCTTTTTTTGTTGTTGTTGTTGATTTTTGTTTTAACAGAAGGAAAAGGAGTGAGAAAATAACGTTCAAACAGGAACACTCTGTTTTCCAAGTTCATTGGGGCAGAGGTCCTTCTCATCTACTTTGTGACCGTGTCTGGTATATCCTGCTTCAAGGCAATAAACTGTAGCAGTGAAGTACAGGGTAACCTTCCTCTTGGGGATATCGGTTAGAAATTCATTGTTGTCCTGAAGTTTGAGAATTTGTATTATATTTGAAGCTTCTGTTTATATTTTACTGCTTACTATTATAATGCAAGCATGCTTGTCATCTCTACAAATGCCTGATTTAATCCTGTAATCTGTTGTCTAGGTAGTATTATATGGAAATGAAATTCACAGTCTAATTTTGCATTGTGTGAAGAAAGTCTTTACGTTATTGCTTGATAATTGATAAATGTTTTGGTTTTCTTGAGAATGGGTATGCAGAAGTTACCCACTGGCGTATGCCCTCACCTGTATCTGTCCTTGTCACTGTTCCTCATGTTCTTTGTTGTAGAGCCCTGCTGCTGTTCTTAGGCTGCATGTTGCTTGTCTCTCCTTCATGCCTGGGTAGTTGGTCAGTGTCTGTTCTGAAGTTGGAAGACTGGAGCCCAAGACCCAGGTCCAGATCCAGATGTACCTTTACTGTAAACTTGAAGTTCTCCCTCCCACTGTTCACAAATCCATCCTCCTCTTGGCTTTTGGAGCCACTTTGAGGAGAGCTTCTCACTGGATTGTCCATCGGTCCTCTGCTGTTATGTTACACTTCTGTTAATTTTCCCCAGGTACGCTGATATTGCTCATAGTCTGCTCTTCTTTTTGTTATCCTTCAGTAATTCTTGCGTGGTCAGTAAATGTTTTAATCTCATCAATCATCCCTCTTCCGTGTTGGTCTTCAATGTTTTTTTGTATTTTTCTTGTTTTAGAAGATCACTTTTTTCTAGTTTCAAGCACATTCCTAGTCCTTCCCGATTCATGTAAGCTGATGAGAACTGGTCATGGAGTTAAGGAAAGTCAGATCTTGTCCATGACCATTTCTTTGAGTTCAGTTAAACCACTGATCATCTCTTTTTCCACTACTGAGTTGCATATGCGTTCTTGTGTGTGAACCTTGTAACTTCTTATCTTCAAGATGAAGACTCAAATTTATTTTGGTCACTTAAGATTTTTCTTATTGCTTGGGCTAAATGTTTGAGTTTTGCTTTCTGTAGGATTTTTTTTTTTTTTTAATTATCATAGTCGGTTAACTTGACTGTTGAGGAGATGGGCAAGAGGAGGAGGTGGGAGAAGAGGGAAGTTATTTCTGCCCATGTATCAGAGAACTTGGAAAAGCTGGGGACCTCTGACTGAGACTGAGGGTTTTCTGCTTCCTGATTCCTTGCTGTTGAGTTAGAAGTTATTCCAGCTAAAGCTACAACTCCAGCTCTGTGTTTCTAAGTTCTGTGGCTGGGAATAGGGAAGCCCTGAAAGCCCAAAGCATTTCAAAATCTAAAGCAGGAGCTCTGGAGCCCACTGTCACTAGCCACTCTGCATGGTAGAATATCCTAAAGCCACGGATCCAGCAGCTCAGCATGGGAATGACCAGAATCCATATATATATATTTTTTTAATAATACTTTTTGTATGTTGAGGTTATGTTTTTTTCCTTGAGACATTTAGTTTTTGACAAATGAGTAGTTTGTTGTGAGGATCAATAGTAAATAAAGTTAATGTTGCTGGCAAGATGTGGAATTGCTGTTTGAACCCAGAAGTGTAAGTTCCATGTCACTGTAGAGAGAGAGTGTAATGAAGAAAAATACCATCGGAAAAGTATACATCATTAATGATGAGAGAGGTAACTTGTAGGAAGAAGACCAAGTATACAAGACCATCACTACTCTAGAAGTGGGAATTGTCTGCTTGGTACTGTCTGTGATCGCCTTGCTGGAAGTGGGAGAGGTGATTTCACATGCCTGGGAGTGCTTTCTGGAGGAATACTGTACACTGACCTGGTCATCACACTGTAAGCCATCCGTATGCGTTGTGAGTGGTGGCAGCAAACGTGTGCACAGCTTTTGCAAAGTCTCTTTTTTGCTTTGTCGTTAATTGGAGGTTAACTGCTACAAAGGACATGTGTTTGGTAGTGGACGGACCTGAGCTGCTCTGGCACTGTTCCTGGTCCATGCATTGCTTTGGAGCGGCAGGGTGGGAGTACTGTGGCACCCATGGCATTAGGAGTTTAAAAATTTTTGTGAGTAATTATTGATGGAAAATGAATAATAAATCAGTATAGTAGCTTGTGTGTATTTTGATTTTACTCCACAGCTGGCTTGCTTTCTGGTCTGGTTTGTAGCATGAAGGAACATGCCTGGCAGTACTGGGACATGAGCTCTCTGTTTCAGCAACTTAATGGGCACTGGTCATTGTAGTTTGCACCCAGCAACAGGAGGAATTCCCAGCAATAGCTACAAAGCTTCCTGAACAATTTCAACTGTTGATTTACTTGAGATGTCAGAAAGCTTATTTCCACTTGGGATTCTGTGCATGCGACTTGTCATCCCAGGGCTTTTCCCTGCTTTCTCCTTCCTGCTTCCTAACAGGAAAGGCTCTCTGAACCCCTCCCCCTCTTCCATCTCACCTATTCTCTTTCTTTTTTCTTCTCTGTCACTCTCAGTCTTTTTCCCATTTTCTACCACCTTTTATCCTTGTTTCTTCAGGTTTTTCTTGTTACTGAGTTACCTCTTTAGACGTGCATTATAAAAAGTTGCACTGTAATGATGGCGAAGACAAGCTAAATAAGATGTATGCTTGTTGTTATCAGGGCAGAACTTACAGCTTTTTTCCCCACCAGCACAACAATAACTAAGCATACGGGCAAACTGCTGCATCTACATAGAATCAAGAGGAGAAATGCCAAAAAGGGACTGAAAAAGTCATTTTGTCTAGTGTTATTCAGCCTGTGGTTCATGAATCACTGCTGGTCCATAAATCGTTACAGAATGGTCCTTGAAACAATTATAAAATGCCGTAGGCACACACATGCTCCCACACGCTCAGCAGGATTGTGTCCGAGTATGTGGGCAGGCACAGTTGAGCAGTTGGCTCCCAGCCGCTGTACAAGCCTCATTAAAATGTTTATTGCTGTCCAGTTCTGAATTTATCAGAGTTCTGTTGTTTTACCCAAATATTAGGTATCTCTGTTCTCAACTTCCCATGATGCCAATACAATAGTTAAACCCCAAGCTTTCTTGCTCAAGAAAGTCACTGTCTCTGACTTGCAGTCCAGTTCTCCTTCTGCAGTGAGTTACAGGCTGCTTTCCACATCTACATAGAATAGTTTTAGACCCCCTAGTCTCATGATCCCAAGTCTTACAAGTTTTCTTTGTAGCCTTTTGCTTCATTTCCATCCATACCTGGCTAATAAATGTTTCCTTACCCTGGTCTGACAGTTGTTCTATATTCTTCATGTTTGCAGTCAAGCTGCTGTTGGTGGTCATAATTATTGCTGTATTGTGTATTTTCTAACACCTGCCTTCTGTATCTGAGTGTAAAGCTTTTGGCAGTAATCGTTACAGGAATAGTCCAGTTTTGTCCTTGTAGCTTTGGAATACAGCATGCTTCATGAGATCAGGGCTAATACTTTCTTACACGCATGCGTCAGAAATCTGAGAAATTAATGTGCTAAATTCTTTCTAATGAACATGTCTAAATACCTTGTTTTGTGATTGGTTTTGTACTGTAGCTAAATTTGGGTAATTTTCCATGACACATTTGTGATGCAACTTTGAAGTCCTTACCCTAAAGCATGTAAATGGGAGGATGTTCTGAAGAAAAGGCATTGGCTATTTTGGAAAATAAGACTTCAGGTACATTCACTTATTTCAAGTATGGTAAAATCCTTCCAACTCTCTGACCCATTTGGTTGAAACAAGAACAGTAGGAGCAACAACTACCCACAGGAAATTAATTAGCACAGATTTCAGTCCAGTTAAGATCTGGCAAAGAAACAGATACCTACAGAAATCCTATGTTGTAAGTAGCAACTGTAATAATAGGTAGTACTAATAATGAAAGAGTTGCAGGAGAAAGTAGTTCCTGCAGAGTGGCTAGAAGCTGATTTTCACTGTATTGAAGGGGTATCATAGAGAATAAGGTCAACTGATACAAATTCAACTGTCTATACTTTTTTTCCTACATGGTAAGGAATAGAAGGGATTCAATAATATGAAGAAAGAAAACTGGCATGAACAAATCCAGGTATTCTTGCTTTTATCCTTTCAAGGAGAAAGAGTTATTGAATGCAAAAAAATACTTTCTGATAAAGGCCAAAAATGTAATTAAAATTCTTGACATCCAAAATGAGCAGGAGCTGATAAAGAGCCCTTTTAGTAAATATTTCCCCTTAGGACCCACAAAGGAACCTGGCATTGCTCTCCACTCTGCTTTGGGAGGATGTAATTAAAGTAAAATGGGAACTTCTGAATAAAACAGGCAATGTGTGAAACCTTACAGGTTTGAGGAAGAAAAATCCATTTCATATTCATTTCCCCAAAGTATATGGAGCAGAGGCTTTGCTCACAAAAGAAACTGTTATACCAACTGCATGCACGGGGAAATTTGTTCCGGGAAATAAATAGATAAATATGTAGAAGTTCTCGGGAGAAATCATGTGGCATCAGCCATGCTCCAGGCATCATTGGATTCTGCATAGGTTTTTCAGGGCTCTGAACCTGAAGACCACAGCCACAGTGTCTCAGCAGTACGGGTTTTGTTCAAGTGGGTTTCACAAATCGGTGCTTTGTAAATGAACGTACTCTTGGAGGGTGCATTTTCATGAGTGCTCTGGGATGTGTCAAGGTGGTGTGCCACAGAGCAGGACAGGGTTTTATGGCTTGGTTCCAACAAGTAGCAGCGAACTCGCATCGCCACAGGGGGTTGACTCTTGGTGTTGGCTTAACTGGGAGTTAAATTTTTAAAACTTTCAACCTAATATTCAACCGTGCTTTTGGGAGAGAGGTGGAAATCTCATAGAGAAGTTCCAGCAGATTTCATATGTATTGGAGGCTGAGTAGAATAGAGAGGTACGAATTAATACATTTTTAGGGTAGTTAATGTGTTTTATTTGACAGGCTGATACCTGGCATGTGTGGGCTAGCAGTTATGTTCATAGCTCTGAACTGGGCACAGCATGCACCACCTTGCCCCGTGGGGATGTTAAAAGGGATGTGGAAATGAGCTTCGAGTGTGTTAATGGTGGAAAAGTGTCAGTAGTGGGGAAAGGGGCAGAGAGGAATGTGTGAGATTTGAGGAGGAGACTTCATCAGTGGGGAAGCAAACTTCTCTGCTTCTGCTGCTCCTGGTGCAGCTGATTGTGTTAAGTCCTAGAGCTGCTGTCCTGCTGCTTCAGTTGTACTTTCTGCCCTCATCACTGTTAGAAAGTCAGAATCTGCCTTTATCGCAGGTCTCTGGGAGGAAAATGTCTTCCCTGTTTCAGTTTTGGTCTCTTTTCTTCTCTAAATTGTTTTTTACTGTAGCTGCTATTTAGAAACAAGGGGTGAATTCAGACCATTGTGTTCTATTTATTGTGCATGCGAAATTTTGCAAAGGAGGTAAAGTCAAACTTGCCTTAGAAAAAGGCAGTAGTCAGACTGCACTGAGTGCATGTGTTACAAACATTCCTCAATTACTGTATATGTGTGGGGTATATATTATTGTATATAGTTCCCCGCGCCCCCGCCGCCCTGGTATTCAGTGCAAAGATGAATAGTGATTACTTCCTGAGCAGTTAGTTAATGTCTTTTTTCTTCTCATTGTACAGGATGTGGCCAGTGCCTCATTATTCAAATATTCTTCTTCAAATTCAGAATTCTAATGGACTCTGTGGCCCTCATCTCCATGTTATCTGACTATTTAATGTTTTATGAGGTTAGGTAAAACTCCGATCATCCCCACTGTATTGGTGGCAAACCATAGAACCAACAGCTTAACATCAAAATTATCTGCTAATTTTTGTGGCTGTTGCTGAGACGCTCTTCCACTCCCCTTATCAGACAGCAGTCTTAGGTAAAAGTTTCATTCGCTTCTCCCCTTGGCCTCAGTTGCGGCTGCGTTCAGGGTCTGGCAGGCTGTGGGGAGTCCCTGCAGGGAGCTGGTTTCAGGTCTTGGGGGGAAAAAGAGATGGAGACTGGAGAGGACAGGGTCAGTCTTGCTTGAAACTGGTGTGCAGGGATTTCTTGGGGGGAAATGAAGTGTTACCTCGAAGGCTGTGGTGCAGGGTGGTAGGAGGACCAGCACGTGGCTACTGACTCTGGAATCCTGCCTCCTGTAGCGTTTGGTCCTCTCCTTTTAGATGTTTGTGGTTTATACTGGCTCCCCTTCCAGTGGTTCCCGTTCTGTGTGACAAGTGCATGCTCTTCATCTCCTGCCTTCTTGCTGTAGCTCCTACCTACCTCTCTAGTTTTTTTTCTTTCCTCTTTCTCACCTAATTTGTTTGCCCGTTGGTCCCCAGTTTTCTGAGCTTCTGCTCCTGCAATGCTCTTGGGCACGTTGCTCCAATCTGCGTGTTTGGGTTTTGTTACAGCACTGTTCGTCTCATGGATGGAACAGGTTCCCTCGTGTCCCTTTTAGCTCCTGATCTGTTATCTGCCACTGCAGAAGGCATTTTCTTTGTCCCTATAGTCCCAGGCCAACGGAAATGGGTGGCCCATTCCAGGCTTGCGTTCCCTTGACAGATTTGTCTGTGGATGGTGGGTCTGTGGATGGGCTTCCTAAAAGCATCGACAAAACGAATGGACTCTGCAAAAATATTAGAGCTTTAATGGATGTGTGCAAACTAAGATCTGTGAGAGGTCTGTCTGATCTGTCAGTCGTTGCTGTGTAGGGTTTCTGAGCTCTCTGGAAAATCTACCCAATGTCTAGTACAGAGCCCTCTCTGCTGGGCTTCAGGTCCCTGAGCTGAAAGGGGAATATCTAAAATTTTTGAAAGAAAAGGTTGCCTGAAAAGAAATTTAATGTCACATAAAGTGTTCAGTTTCCCTCAGAATGTCTATTAAAAAATAAAAGAATTTGTCATTTAAGTCTGAACATGATATCATGAGAAATTCAGCTCACTAGCTAAAATCCAGCAAAGCAAGAGGCACATAAAGGCAGTGTCAGTTTTAATCATTGGCACTAATACCAACTAGAATGAATACATATATATAAATGTTACAATTGGAAAGGTTTTAGTCTCTGGCTAAGAGTGGATTGGCTTCTGCTATCTAAGGAGCTGGTGCTCATGACATCAGTCCTGGTTCCCAGAGGGAGAGCTGGGATAGAGTTGGTGTGTCATTTCTCAGAAAATAAATGAGCAAATAGGGTATTTCTTTTTACAGCAGCATTGATGGAACTTGCAGAGTGCTGGTTGCGTAGGTCCTAGTAGTGTGCTTGACATTACTTAGTATGAGTTATGTTCAAAGCTAGTATGCCTTGACCTGATGCATTTGTTTCGAATAGTGCTTTATTTGAAAATGGTCCTTCAGGTTCTCTAGGAACTTAAGGGTCTGCTGGGAAGTTGAAACAAAGAGCTTGGTAATGGATGAAGCTTGGGGTAATGAAAACATCTATTTTGTTTTTCTGTAGTCTTTTTCATCTTACCTATTATTTGAAGGTGTTTTATAATATTGCAAAGCAAAACTTTCAAGGGTGCTCTTTACAGGCACTACTCTGATGTTGGATGGTTAGGCAGTCTGACCCCATGGAGGAAAAAATACACAGTGCATAAGATTCTTCAGAAAAACTTGTTCGTTAAAATAACGTTTTGGGTTCTAAACTCTGTATGAGGTATATGAAGGGGCGCATTTGTTTTTCTTGGTTAATGCTTATTTTGTGCAACACATTGTTTGGTGAATAGATTTCTTTCAAAACTAGCATTCAGAAATTGGAGGACATGCAAAAGGAAAAAAAAGTACTTGTACAACTCCTACCTGATTTTTGAAAAACTAATTTTATCAAATTATTAGATGAACGAAAATAAGAATATAAAAAGACCATGCTGCTGTAAAAACCTGGTTTAGCATTTCTGAAAAGCGTAGTTATAAATATTTAGAAAATCAAGCACTTTGAAAAACATGGGCTGCCTGACATCAAATGTGCACTGCATTTAAGAACATTTTAAATTAACAGGTATAGTGGGTTAAGGGCTCAGCACAGATTGTCTTAATTTCCTAGTGATTTTTAAGCAATTTTAGCATGTATTATTTGCTTATATAACAAGCACCATAAGCCTTGTCTGTCTTAAATTTTCTCTGAGTATTTTAAGTGCTTTCTTCCACCTGCTGATATTGAGCACAGTCACAATCCCAGGGGAGGGCACTGCTCGGGAATACAGCTAATTTAGACAATACACGGGTATTTTTATACGAGGGCTGGCTGCTGGCTGTAGCTTTGGCTGTCATCTGTGCTTACTGCTGGTAGCTGGAGACTAGACAAGCTGCATAGTCAGCTGGGGTTGGGTTTGCATTTATAGACCGCAACTGGATTGCTGTGTTCTTGGACTGGCAGCCAACTGTTTAGCTTGTGCAGAGTTTACAGAGCATGTTACTTGGCTGTATTAGGTTTTATTTTGTAGTGGCTAAATGACGGATTCTGTTTCTAACATTTAAAGCTCTCCTTTGGGCAGGCTTTCTTCTATCATTCTCTTCCAAATCCTCTTACCCGTGCTTCTGTTGGGATTGCATTCACCTGTCAGTCTGAGCTTCTGCTAGGATCTGCTTCAGAAGTTCAAATTTTGATTCTTCTTTTCTTCCTGAAGGAAAAACAGCTTTAATGAAATTAATGTTTTTAATCAACTTTAATTTTTGTAATTTCCATCGTAATATTAAAGGCAACACTCTACAATAATATTTGACTAATTCTTCCCTGTGTTTTGTAGTTTTTCCCTTGCAGTAAGGGAAAGACTAATAAAGTTGCTCTTCTGGTAGCTTCCATTTTAAGCAATTAAAGAAAATCTGTATGTTACTTAAAAAGAAAGTTACACACATCAAGCTTTTAGACACAATTGTGCTAGGCTGGGTTTATTTCCAGTCATGCTTTTTTTTTTTGACTGGCTTCAACTGCTACCATGTGGCAGAAGTTCATATAGAATATTTTGTGGAAAGGAGAGGCAGAAACATATCTAATTAATAGATGGTTCCTTTGTATTTTAGTCTGTATACTGGTTGGGTATGCTGAATTGGTTTTAGCTGTGGCCATGTAAACCACATTGTTGCTGTTGCATTCTTTCTGTGTGGTTTGAGAGAGCAATATAGATCTTGCTTGGGAAGAGGAGGTTTGGGTGGTATCTGCAAGAAGTGATGCCGTTCTCCTGCTTTGCACATAGGATTCATCAGGAGCCCCAGCTGAGATTAAGATCTTCTTAAAACACTAGTTAGTGCTACACATTGGTTAGATTTATTCTTACATATTCTGAAATCAACGGCTTACCACTTGTGGGGACTAACCTAATCTCAAGGATAGAGTGGTTCCTTAATTCCTAGCTTTCTCTATCATTACACTTAATGCTAGAGACTGCAAATGAAATGTTTTAATGCTTTAACACCATGGGTAGATTTTCCACTTCTGGTCAATACTTGGTCATTTTGTGTGTGCATGTTATTTATTTCTTTATTTTTAAGTAAACCCCCAATTCTGCTACTAATTAAATTGTCAAGAATACAGCTGGATGAGGTTTTTATGCCAGAACAACAAAATAAAATGGGATTTTGACTATATAGACACACATGCACACACACAGACATACGTGTATGTGCATATAGAAATTATTGGCAAAACCCCCATGCTTCCCAGTTGCATTTTTTTGGTTTTTAGCTGGAAAGAAAATTCAATTGGAAATTCAGTGTCAGCAAGCTGTATTTGCATTTTAGGATGATGTGAACATGCTGCATCTTAAAGGAATGACACTGTGCCAAGGCTTTCAGTGAGGTTTATCAGCTGAGTCTCAGTGCTAACTACTGTATTTCCAGGGCTCCCTGTGCTCTGCTTTGAGGTACTACATGGTCTTATGTTTCCCACTTCTTCCCCCCATGGATGTTGTAAAGCAATGAGTATCTTCACTGCTAGTTTGGATGAAGTAAATATTGTTGCCTGCAACCACCTGCAAAAGAATTCCGCTCCTCTTCCATCTTCTGTTTGAGCTGTTACAGATGACCTACTGCTACTAACCATCTGAGAAGAAAGTGGAAGTTTAGACCAGGGTAGCGCAGAGAGTGCGCAAACCTGGTGCAACGCTGTTGAGATCGGTATGTGCTCCTTCATCCTGCTGAAAGTCCTATCTGTCATTGCAGAAGAGTTAAAAATTACCCCATCTTGGGTTTCTGTGTCTCTGCTAATGGTGCATAGTAATTCTGTTTCCCTGTGTTTGCATCAGAGAACTTGGGGAAAATGGTTTGTCCCAAGGGTAAACTCAAGGTTTGTACATGTCAAGAATCCCGCTTCTGTGAAGCTGTGGAAGACCTGGGCCTGTTCTGGAAATTAATTGCTCCTAGTTGTCCATCTGACCCTAAGTGTGGTGAGCTTCAGTTTGTGTCAGAGGGCTTTTCTTCAGTCAGGGTTTAGGCAGAGCATTTTGTTTCTCTTTTCTTTGACTGAATCTGATTTACTTATTTATTTTTAAAGTTTTATGAAGAGTATCCTTGTTTTTCTTTTGTATTTTAAATATATCTTAATGCTATTTAGCCTTTAATTTTTGGAAGTGGGAATGGATTACATTTATTGAGGTCTCTTATTATGTATGCTTATTGTCTTCCCATGCACTAGAGCTCTTGCTTGACCAGACTCAATGTCTGTTCATTGAAAGCTGCTGTCAATCAGTAGGCATTGTCTTGTAGATTTGCACTTTGAAATATTACCATTATTGGCAGTGAGTTTTGTGAGTGCATGTTTGCTGTTTCAAGTACTTTTTTTTTTGTTTTTTCCCCCCTCCTCTTTTCTGTATTGCTTATTTACTTGCAGGCATTTGAATTGTCTGACTTCATTGAACTTGAGTTTGGAGTTGCTGATTCTGTGTCTTTGGTCTAGACTCTGTCCTTTTAAATAACAGTAACAAAGCGCTGTCATGAAGACTGGGTTGCTGTCTCTAGTATGGGAGAATTGTCTCTGCTGCTTCCGAAAGCTTTGCCTGAGGTGACTCCGTGTAACTAACATTTTAGATAATTGTTTTAAGTTTGTACTGCGCTTTTTATCTAAACTGAAAACTGCTTAAAAATTAGTTGGATGAAATCCCATCTCTCCCTTCTCTGCTTTGCTAGTGACATTGTGGTGCATGATTGGGATTTTAAATATTTCTTGGAGCAGATGCAGTTTGTGTCATCGTGCTCATCTACGGTGGATATGTTTTGTGGAAAAAAGGTCTATCTCCCAAAGTGTGGGGGTGAGGAGGTCCAGACTGGACCTCCTCTGTCACACAGGAGATGGGTCTCTGGCGAGGCAGATGGTTTGGTGGAATTAGTGGATCGTGATTTTTGGTTTCACTGTCAAGAGTCAGCTGGTGTTCATTCAGATGTTTATAGAGTTTATAACTTTTATCTTGTCATCCAGTTGAAGCTGTACTGCAAGGACTACAGGCAGCATTGAGGTTGCAAGCCCATCACTGGAAAAATCTAAGCTATTATATCTGTGATTGCTACTAAAGGGCTATAGGAGCTGGACCCTCTGCGATGTAAATGGGAGTGCAGGAGGATTCCTGCACATCTGTGCCTTAACTTTTCTTAGCTCTTATCAGCTATGCATGTATAGCAAGGCAAGGGATGCTTAGCTCCAGGCTGCTGTTCTGTCAATAGCAGATCTATTTAAACTGGCATTGTTTTCCTGTTTCTCATTTCTCCAGCTGCCTTTTTCCATTTTCCCAGAGAAGGATGTTGGTTTTCCTTGTTGTGGCAGTTCTTGTGTTGGTCCTCTCTCTAACCTTGGTCTGTGAAATGATCCAGGTGAAAAAAGGAACTGCAGACTAAAAAAAGGGAAGAAGCTGCAAACAAATCTGTCTACATAATAGGAAAAGTATCAGCACTATGTGGAGCTGTCCTCTGTATTACTGCTTTTAAACATTTTAAAAATCAAAATAAGAACAGAATGTAGGAATTACTCATATGGAGTCAGACCTGAGGTCTGTCTAACCCCATATCCTTTCTGACAGTGGCCGAAAGTGACAGGCTGGAGAAGATTACAGCAACAAGGTAATGAGCCCCCCCCTCCCTCCTCTCCCACCCTTCAGTAGTATGTGACTCAGGATATTCTCCTGAGAAAGGGGTGCTCTCTGTGTGGTTATTAGCCTTTACTGCATTTCTCTTCCATAAATCTGTTGAGCTGTAGGGTTTTAGTGTCCACAGTATGTTGTGGCAGAGTCCCAGGACTTGGATCTGAGTTGTGTGAAGGTGACTTCCATTTGTTTGTTGTGAACATGCTACCCTTTGCTCCCTAGGTTTTGGGTTACAAGAGGTACAACTGATCCCTCCCCATCCTGGGTGTGCTGCCTGTGAGTTTTATCGGCTATTCTTATATCTTGACTCCTTCGTCCGCTTTCCAGGCAGTGGGGTTTGAGCCATTTAACCGTTGATTGTGCGGGGAGAGGAGCAGAACTGTAGGCAGCATTCGAGGTGCAGGGCCCCAGTGGGTTTATCGGCAGCGTTAAGCTTGTTCTCTCTATTTTGCTCTTTCCTCTGCATAACTCCTAATAACCTGCTGGTTTGTTTTGACTGCTAAGCATTTAGCTGATGGTTGCCTGAAAACATGTATTTTGTGTTGGAGGAAAATACGTCATGCCGGGTCCAACAGCCCGAGAGAGGTGAGGCAGCTGCTGCTCCAAGCCCCCAGGTCCAACCGGTGGTGAGGCTGAAGTGCATCCCCAGCAGGCATGGGGATGGATGGACCACGGGTGTGTGGGGCCAGCGCAGATAACGCAGACAGACAGACCACTCGGACACAGACAGGTCTGCCTGAGCAGGAGGGAGGTCTGTGAGTGAGAATATGTGTGTATATATATGTATGTACGAGGAGGATCCTTCCAGCAGATGGGCTCGGACGCTAGGTCTGCCCGGTAGCTGCCCCAGGATCCCTGTCTCCCCAGTTGCTGTCACCTGGACAGACGAGCCCCTTGGTCCCACAGCAAACACCCCCTGTGTCTTTGCTAGTACTCGCATGCTCATAAGCTCAACGCAATTCCAAAATGCCCTTCCCCTTCATCCCGTCGTGTCTCCCACACCCCGAGGCAGCAACCCTCCTTAGTTGGAAAAGCGATGAGGAGAGCTGCTCCCTGCGGCTCCTCTTGCCAGGCTCCACGCCTGGATGCTGGGGCTGAGGTTCTGCTGGGACAGATGGGGTGTTCTCAGCAAGAATCCTTGGATTGGGGTCCTGCCTGCCGCTGTGCCTCTGCCCCTCCAGGTTTGTGGAGATGTGCTTTTGATGGGCTGATGGCCCCGGGAGTAGTCTGGAGGTGTATTACTTGTGTAGGTGCAATACCGTCATAATCCCCAAATGATACTCCCAAGCGGTAGTGGTCAGATCAGAGCCCATTATTTCACTGTGACACCAAGATTTATATTTTTCTGTGTGCATGGCCTTTCATAAATGTAATTTTTAAACTTTTTTTTTCCCAATAATATTTTTACTTTCCTGGCTAATTTAAATATTGTCAACAAACCTTCCACCTCACTATTCAACTTTTTTGCTAGGTTTATTAAGAATATATTGTGTAGCATAGGTCTTAACACAGATCTGCAAAACTACTGATGACTTTGCTCTGACAGCTGATCATCACCTATCTCTTCTTATTTTTTAAAATTATTTGTCTATGCAAGAGTAAATTAGGTACTGTTTCTATTTAGCAAACATAGAAGTTGTCTGTCTATTCTCAGGATTTTTGTCTGGTGTAGTATTAGGCTTGTCACTGGCAATGATGCTTCTGTCATTTTCTTTTGGAAATTGTTTCATACTCTAATACTTTTTTTTGTCAGAATTTATGTACTCAACAGTTTTATTCTGTCATTCATAATAATTTTCCCAACGCTTACCATTTTCTGAATTAGTCCTGTTGTCCTTCAATGTAAGGAGGTTCTTATGCACCTCTGTTAAGCAGATGAAATATTTTTAGCTTTTCTGACTTCTACTTATAAATTCAGTGCTTCCCTCACTTTTCCTGGCTTAAAGACTTACTTCCAGGATCCAGCAGAACTGAGTATCTAGTTCCATCTGTGTTCTTTTCTATTTGCAAGAAATGCACCTCAGGTCAGTATTACACAATGTTCCGCTCTGGTTTTTGGACAAGTCTGAGGCTCCCTGTTTGATAAACTTTGTTTTGAGTGTTGGTTATATATATGTGTGCGTGTGTATATTATTTTTCTTTTAATACTGGCCCTTGTTTTACTTGGGGACAAAACCCAGAGGCATAGTATGCTAATTGTGAAAAGGCATTGCTTTCTTTTTTAGAAAACTGTTATAGTAAGCTTCATAGCCATAAACAAATAATTCATGTGTTCTTCTCTATTTACCTTAAGCATAGTAGTTTCACAATTTTTTTCCTTCCTGACAGTTTCTACAAGCGTCTGCCTTGAGAAAAGCAAATATAAAATCATTTTGAGTGTTTTGCTTTATAATTTCTTCCTTTATGAGCATAGCCAGTTCTGATCTTCTTCCTGAATTATTTTTGTAGAACTGTTGTTTTCAATTGAAGGTGTAATAAAATATGCCTTTCTTGATCGTTCCATATCGGATCCATATCTGTAGTCATTCCACTTGATTTTCTTCAGGTTTTAAGAATATTCTTTGTCAAGGTTTTTGTATTTCTGTAGCATATCTGTGGCTTCTGGCCAGCCCTTTCTGAAGTCCTGCAAACTCCGCTGTGGGAAGAGCAGCAGGGCAGTGAATCACCTTGTGGGCTGACACACTGCTGCAGTGGCTGGCACTAAAGGCTTCGCTGGGTTAATGTCCTTTGGACAAATAAACATTCATATAGGAGATTTTTTTTCTTTTTTCCTAACCCCAGGCTACTAGTGATCGGTTCCTGTCTGGAGTTTCTGTCATTGGAGATAGGGTGGGAAATGCTTGCTCTCTGCCAGAATCAAGCTGGGGCATTAACATGTTCTGGTATAGGGATCCTATAAAATTCTGCCTGGGGCTCTGGAAATAATTGCTGATTAAACTTAACATACTGGTCCTGCTAGGGTGACCGAGTATCTGTCATTTTGTTTTGCCAACATCAACTTTGTAGCCCCCCTAGTTGGGTTACTGAAGTTGGAGCATGGTCAAGCCGAAAAGGAAGAGTACGCCGTGGTGCTCTGTCTGCTGCGCGGAGGTGTACAGACACAAAGGCATCTGCGTCTCTGGTCACCAGTCTTTACGCCTCTGCCCCGTCCCTCACAATCGCTATTTTTTGGTTTCGTAAGCAGAACATTTCTTTCTGCCATTGTGGAGCATTGGATTTTCTTCTTCTGGATCAAACTCGTTTGTCTCAGCTTTGCGTCTTTCAAATGTCAAGTTCTTGCCTGCAGTTCCCTTGGAGCTCTCTTCTAAAACATGGAGGCTTGGAAGTTTGTCGTTGTGAATAAAGATAAAGGAGGATTTTTGAATCAAATGGGATTTTGTAAGTCAAAATGTTTTGCAGAGCTGGGAGTAGATTTCTTACAGGCTCTCCTCATCAGTGATGTCGTGGGCCTGGGCAGCTTTTGTCACCTTTTGTCACCTGGCAGCTGTTCTTGTAGGTAGCGTGGAGCCTGGGAATGCAGGGTTGAAGGGTCCTGATCGTCTGTCTCCTTGTATATTTAGCGACAAACGTGTACTAGGATGGCACGTGTTATTGCGTGGAAGCTTTGCGCGAGACCGAGCTCCCTCTGTGCCAAGCAGTATGCCATACACACAAGAGCCTGTGCTTACAAACTGGTTACACAGAACAGGTCAAGAGTGGGCAAGAAGAACCTCTATTCTTCCCTTTTTAAAGACAGACAGCTGAAGCTAAGGGTGACTTCACACTATGCGACTTCAGGCTGGGAGCCTGTAGGAGGGGAGAGGATTAAGCCCAAGTATTTGGCATGGTAGAACATGACTTAATTGTAAGGCCAGACTTTCATGTGACTCCGTTATTGAAAAAATAAACTTAGAATACCCTTTACCTGAAAGTTGAAGATGTTACTGGAATGTAAAAGGCAATAAAATACTAAATTTCATGCATCTCATTTAAGAAATATTTTGCATGGAATTAGCTGCAGCAGTACTAAACATGTTTACCAAACATGAACACTTGTTAGAGGCCAGCTTAGAGCTTCAGGTGTTGTTTCACATCTCCAGGCTTGGTAGAGGAGCTGTGCTTTATTCTCAGGGCAGTAAGACGCAGCCACGCAGGACTCAGCATGATCTGTCTCTGGGGAAATTAGTCCACTCATCTCATCAGGAATTGATTCTGGCAAGTGACTGGTAAATGTTATGACACATTATTGTCTTTCTAATATATTCTCTCTCTCTCTCCGTGTCTCTTTATATGTGTGCATATAAAATGCGTACGGTGATTTGTGTTTCTAAACATACTGCAAGCTATTTGTATAATTCACAAATAACAAATGAACATCAGTTTTAAAATTGAACTGATCCTTGCAGCAGTAGGAATTTAAGGAAGCAAGCAACAATATGAATCACTTAGCTGGAAAAGAAATATCTAGATGCAAATGGCATTTGGCAAAGGAGTGGAAGTATAGCAATCTGAACACAGTATAGACCAAGACCCAGCTCTTTGCATTATTTTTAAAGTGTCCTGAATTGTTCAGCTGCCACTCTCTTCTAAGATTTTGGAACATCATAAATACTTACATTTATATTCACTGGTTTAGGATGTTGCCAAAAGCATTAAAAGAATTGCTGTCCTAAATTAATTAACTTCTGTTTGTTGAATCTGTAGTGTGGAACACAAATGTCAGTTTTATTCAGACAAAAGGGAAGATTCATCTCCAGGCCATAACTGATTTTACCCTGGCTTAAAGAGTCATATATTTCCACTCGACCTGAAAGAGAAATTTTTTAATTTTTTTTTTTTTAAGATGATCGCTTCAGGCCACATATAACCTCGTCATTTGCAGCAGTGCAATTTAACGGATTTATTGTAAACTACTTGAAGCTGTTTGATGATACGTTTGACCCAACCACAGGGGAAAAAAAAAAAAAAAATTGCCTGGCCTTCAGTTATAGTAACATACGAAATAGAAGTCAGCAGATAGGAAATAGTTTTGAAAGGCAAAGTCTGTCTGCTATGCTAGGCGGCTGGCCCTTCTCTTGCTTTGAGCGCATCCTTGCCCACCGGAGGAGGTGGGCGACAGGGTCCTCGCCCGGGCTCTGCCCCCCCGGCAGCCCCACGGGGCTCGGCATGCACACGCTCGCTGTCCACCCCAAGAACTTGTCATCGAGAGCGAGTACGGTGATGCAGAGCAGCTTTCTTTGATTTGCTTTGTTTTTTTCTAAAGCATTGTGTAGTCTTTAGCCATAGGGACAAAGCATGTCAAAGTGAGAAGGCTGGGATTTGCCGTTACGCTTGTCCTTTTTCTTTTTGTCCTTTTTCTTTTTTTCCTGTCAAATCTACTGTCCTTTTTTGGTTTCCTTATGCCAGGTGGGGCTGCTTGGTAAGAGCTGCTGGAAGCCAGCACTGCTCTTACCTGCCTTCACATCGGTGTTTTCCAGCATAGTTCCCCTTGAATTAACTCAACATACGCACATGATAGTTGGGCCACGTAACAGATTTGTGAGATTATTAGAAGAGGCTTTGTGAACACACAAGGTTTCAGGCAGACCCTAAATACCTAATTGTTGTTATCTGCTGTCATTCAAAACCATAATAGCGACCTCAGCGTTGTTAAAACAGACTAATTCTCCAAATACATGGATTATGAAAAATGAAATGTTTTGTTTGATATGAGGAAGTATCAAGTCTTCGTTAAGGTCTTGTAAATGGAGGGAGTGGATGATGCGGGGTGTGCGGGGGATTTGATCACCTTTGGGGAGTGGTACCTTCAGTACTGTGGATGCATCCAAAAAATGTCATCCCCATCCCTTCAGTATCATTGTGTACATGCTTTCTAGGGTATAGGGGGAGTGCCATGATGCCATTTAATGGCAGAGAGATGGAGATAGGTAGGGAAGAGAGAGAGGCAGAGAGATCTGTCTATTTGACTTGAAGAATCGCATGGTGAGTGGTGGACTTATTGTATACTTCTTTGTCATGCAGCTTTGAATGCCTCATATGCCCTGCTCGTTATTTGACCTTGCTATGTCTTCATCCTTTCATAATATCTTTGTAATATCAATCTGGAAGTGAAATGTTCTCACCCACTGATTGTGAATTTTTTTTCCGAAATCAATTCCTCTGCTAGGATTTTTTTTTTTTTTCTTGGATAGGCTTTTTGGGTTTTGGGTTTGTGGTTTTTTTTATTTTTTGCAGGTCTAGTATCTTGTGATCTTAAATGGCAAGAGATTATCATTTTATATCTTAGGAAAGGGAGATAATCTTTGTTTTCTACTGGGATGCCATGTTCGGCTATACTCAAAAGAGTCTAAGTCTTGGATTTAAAATACTGCAGCTTTTATATTCAGAAAATGTGTTTTAGGATATTCTTAGAGGTTTTAAAACGTAATTTTTCTTTCCTTGGGAATCGTGTAGTGTTGAACATATAGTAGAATGAAGTGCTGTGCTTTGCAGATGGAAAGAGAAAATAAATGGTCCCAATAAAATATTGAAAGCTCTGTAAACCATTGCTCAAGTAGTTTTTTAGTAAAAGTATATGGTGTCTGTAGAACATGTGGTCTACTGGACTGTTAAGGAATTCCCCTCCCCCCCCCCCCCTTTTTTCCCTCCAGTCAGGACTCAAGTGAGATGAACTGTGTACCTCATATGAACACTGAGGTCATACCATCTTTGAAAAGTCTGTACTTGGTACCTCAACGCTTCAGCGTTCATTCTCTGTTTTTTTCTGAATCTGTAATTTTATAAAATATTTTATTTTGTCCTGTAAGGATGATTCATTCTGCAGCAGTGAGTTGTACCTATGTATTATTCATTACTTTAAAGTGTTTGTTTAAATATTTTATTTTGTTAGTAGTGCAACATGCTGAACTTTGAATTCTGCACTTATCTGCTCTCCTTCATGGGCTGAGCACCAGTAGTGGAAGTTGTGGTACTTATTGCTGCAGGTTGTTTTAAAGACTTTTGTGCGTTGCTTGGTTCCTCCTGAGCTGGCAAGGTTTCTAACATTTTAAGCTACTTCAGGAAAAGTCAGGATGATTTACATCTTGGAGCACTTGGGTTTTAACAGTGTTATTGGAGCCATGAAACCTTAAACAGCTGAGTCAACATACCCTGCCAAAAAGGAGTATTGGCTGTGTAGCACTGAAATGCCATTCCTTTCTTCTTATCTTGCAATATGAAGGAATGGTATATGTGAGCATACTAACTAATAGATGTTAATTTTTCCTGCTTTATTTAGTACAGATTTGTTAAAAGGGTTTTAAAATCCTGTTGTGTCTTTACTATTAAGAAATACTATTTTAAAAATGGCAGCAATGATGCAGCAAAACATATGAAGAAGATAATGTTTTGTGGCATGTTCCTCCTGCTGGCTTTTCTGTGCTCGCTTTCTCATTAATGAATTCACAGTAACTCAGTTTATTTGGATGAACTTTACATTACCTGTTGTGACTTGAGATCCCTTTTTACTTGTATGTAATTAACATAAAACCTCAAACTGGAAGTCTGCAATACAGTGTCTCATCACAAAAGCCAGCTAACTGTAAAAGCTGATAATGTTTGTAAAGCACGTTAAGCTCCCTGGGTGAAAGGTACCATAGAAATGCAAAGTATTAAGCCAGTAGTTTAATTATAAGATAAGAAGTAATTGAAATTTTCCAACACGGTTGCATGTAGAAGACAGTCTGGTGATTTGCTTTGTAATATTTAGGTCAGTGAATTGAGATGTTTTTCTAAATCCTTTATGAATATTCTCTCATTTAAGTGCATTGCTCGAAGGTGTCTGATACATTTATTTGGCTGGCTGATACTGCAGTTTAAAAATACCACATTTCAAGTAGGCAGAGAAGTGCTGTATAGAAACCTTTTGAAATAACCAACCTTCATCCTTCAAAATGACAGTTATTGTACTATAATAATTGTAGAAGTACTGAATTTGCTTCAATTGATTTTTTTTTAATAGTATACTGCTCGTTTAATACACAATGCCTCCAGAATTTTAATCTCCATGTCCCTCTTGTGGTTTACAATTTGGTGCAGATTTCCCTTGAGATATTTTTCCTTGCCTTATGTGTATCTATATAAAACCCGAACATTTTATCGCGAGTGCTAAATCTCATTTTATGGCACTTACTGTGCTGTCAGATAGAACGATTCATAATTTGAAATCAGTACTTTTATACGACATTAGATCCTGAAAACTTCTGTACTACTTCCATTTACAAAAAAAAAAAAGTGCCCTGTAACAATTGTATGATATTTTTCACTTTGAGATGTCCAAGGCAGATGTTAATTTAATGCTGTAGTAGCTCCGTCCCAGGCACACCAGTTGTGACCATGGGGGTGTGTGGGTCGGGTGCAGCTGGAGCACCCCAGCATCCCTGCCGCTCTGTTCCCGAGCTGCCTCCACGGTCAGTGATGCTGTCAAGTGGATACGGTGCAGGACAGAAGGAGGGATTTGAGGCTGCAGTGTGCTCTTGGACCGAAGAGGGAATTCCCTCTCTGGCTCCCTGCAGCTTTTCTCCTCTTGCAGTCATGGCAACACTGCAGGACCGGCAAACAGCCATGTTTCCAGCCCGAAACTG
The DNA here is from genome assembly GCA_027564655.1 of Leptodon cayanensis. NCBI lineage: Eukaryota > Metazoa > Chordata > Aves > Accipitriformes > Accipitridae > Leptodon > Leptodon cayanensis. Next base: position 1,476,102 of record JANXJC010000064.1, on the reverse strand, counting down.
TCTGCTGTGACTGCTGATGGGAGTTAAAAACTGGATGGAGACTCTGCTGCATTCTGCATGCAGTGGGTCAGTGTTTTAGTTAAGTGTTAATTTGTCTTTACTAGGAAAAAGTGATGAAATCTTTGAAATATTTTTACCATCCCCCCCCCCCAAAAAAAATAAAATTCATTTTCCTGAAGAGGAAATCTCTTCATTCTTTTCCTTCCCCTGTGATTTCCCTGAGCTGTCGTGGGGGAATAGCCCTGTCCTGTGGTGCACAGCTGCAGCAGCGTCAGTATTTGCAAAGGTCTGCTGCATAAGCGTAGTTTCTAAGGGTGCTTTTGCCAGAGAAGCTGGCAAGCCAAGGAGAGATACTATTCTCGGTGGTCAGGCGGTACTTCTTCCTGTGGTAAAAGCTGATCTCTAAAATGTTGCAACGATGAGTTCATAGGATGCAAAAATTTTAGGGGGACCTGAATTTGGCAGAACTGCTTCCTGGAAGTAAAAGATTCCTGTGATTAGTGATATAAAGAGCTTTCTGGTTTAAAATGATAAGCTGGACAGGAGATTCATAATTCTAAAGTTTGAAAACCAAGCAAAGTTTTACTGTTTGAAAGGTGTCTGTACAGCTACAGAGATTTAATGATAAATTTAATTTTGAAAGGGAGTACCTATACAAGTCTTTGGAGTTTTGGAGAATTCAGCAGATTCAGTGTATTTTGGAATGAGAAAGCCCAGGACTGAGCGTGGCAATCTTGTTTAGTATCTTTGGAGCCAAAAGCTGTGGCCTCCATTTTCTGCGGCCATCCTCTGCTGTGGTTGTGCTGGTGAGCATACGCTGCAAGCTCTACAGACCCGTTGCAGCTCAGTGCCTTTCTTTTGGAGTAGAAAGACTAAAAGGGCCATTAATTCTCTGAATTATGGTCTGCAGCACTGGGCGTCCTCCAAGGGATGTGGAACAATTCATACAACTTTCCCTGCGCTCTGGCTCTAAGCACCACTCACAGGTGTGCAGTCCTGTCGCTTAAGTAAAAACGAAATTTCTGCTGTGAAGTTAGGGGGAAGTCTGAACGTCCCTGGAAGGAGGAGTTGGCTCCTGGCACCCCAGGAAGCCCCTGTAACAGCACTCTTTGTTTCTCCCTCTCTCCATTTCCTATCAATCACTCCTATCTGATTGTACTCCTCAGCATCCCTTCCCCATCTTCTCGCTCTCTTTTTCACCCCGAATCCCAGAGGGGAAAAAAGAGCACTGCAGCCACCCTGCTTCCGTTCCCCCAAGCCCATTGCATTTATAATCCCTGTCCCGTCCTGTTCGTTTCCATGGCCTTCCGTCCCACTGCTGCGCTGCGAACCCCCTCCCCGGCTGGAGGCAGCGGTTCCTGTCGGCAGCCGGATTCTCCGGCAGGGATGCGGCAATGCCACGGGGATGAACGCCTTGGCTCTTCGGCGTGCCACCCAGGAGCAGGTCCCCTGCGGCCGGCCAGCGTAGGAGCTACGGAGAAGGAAGAGGGCATGGCATGTGTAATTGCTGAGTACGGTGTCCATCAGCGATTTGGTTTTTGCTTATGTAATGGATTGACAATATACTTTATCACAGTCTAATCCTGCAAATTATTTCACTTTGAAGGTAGAGTCAAGTGTAAGGATGTGGCTGAGGCCCACGCTTCCAAGAGGAAATATGTCAAACCTTCAAGTCCAGATTTAGTCATGGCCAAAGAATGAGTTGACTTCTTTTGTTTAAGTTAACACAGTAATGTTTTTTGACTGTCTTCTGATTTCTTTGTCACTCCTATATTTTGCTTTGAATGACAAATCTTGCATTAGTGTCTATGCATTTGAATTATCTGTTTACATATACTTTTTTTTTTTAATTTAAATTTTGAGGTGACTATGTCAGTTGGAATTTAGGCAGGAGCTGAGATTTTATTGCCTGCATATACAAATGTATACTATCATGCTTCATGGACTGTGAAGTTTGGATTGTATCTAGTAAATGAGCAAATGGTTTTTATAAATAATTAGTCTTCTGCTTAATTACAGGACTGTTTTCCAGCACATTTGTCATGTGATCTATGTATATGGTGACACTCTTTTTAATTGAATGTGGGAAATAATCAGCTTTCTTAAACTTTTGAGTCGATACTGCCTCATCAAACTGTAGCTGATGGATTTAATTTGCTATTTACTGAGTTATTGATTAAATGACTAAGAATTCTTTGAGAGAGAGGTAGTTACCTGGAAACTTACACTGCTGCTCCTCTTGAATGCACTGGTGAAAACAGCTTTCTAAACGTTACTGTTGCTTAATAGTTCACTTAGAAATAATAAACCTGGTTTAAATTTAATATAATGTGGTATTTCAGTATTCGTAATAAACCCTGTCTCTTTTGACTTCACGTTCGATTTACTTGCAAAGCAGCTTCTGCTTTTTGCAGAGTACTGGAGAGCTAAAATGTAATGTGTTTGCTGTATAGATGTTTCATCTCCAGTTTTTTACGTATTAAAACCAACTTCCCCCCTCCCCCCAAGATTCAGTTAGGAGTTTTTGCTGAAAGACCGATAGACTGGAAAATGGCTCAGTCTCTTAAAAATACTATCATTTCCGTTTATGGAAACTCCTGAAAGATTTGCAGGGATGTGTGTGTTGCTAAAAGACGGGCAGAATTCAAGACCTTTCTTCCTCGACGAGAAGTTGCCGGTGGTGTCCATGGCACTGGCTGTATATAAAACCTGCCAAAAAGCCCCTTTCATTCCTCACGGGGGGAACCTGCAAGAGTAGCTTCTGCCCTCTCATCCCAGCCTCCTCTTAGTGGCACTACCACACACTTTCTTCTCTGTCTTTTGTAGGTGATGGAGTATGATCCCTTGTGTGTATTTCACTCTTGTTCTATATTTTTTGTCTTTGGGATGATGGAGTATTTGGCTTTGGATATCTGTTTACATAAACTAGCTAAATCAAGGAGTATTGAAAATTGGAATTAATAACTACATCCTGTCCTTTTGTAATAAATACTAAAATAGAGCCTTATTTTTTCCTAAAAGGCTATGATCTCATTTAAAGCTGTGTTTTAAAAAGAAAAGATTTTTTTGTATGTCTTATTAGAATAAAAATTTTAAAATGTAGTTCCATTTTGTGAATAAGTTAGTGTTTCAGGTTTGGGTTTTTTTCTTTCTTTTCCAAGTGCCACCTACTGGTATTCTTGAAGTTTCCTGTGGTAAAATTTGCCTCTTTAGAAAATAAGGCTATATATGCTTCTGTTTATTTGAAACTCCAGTAGAGAAAAATGAAAAGAATGAATATGAAGTGAGTATTTTGCAAGTTTATTTGGTTAAACTTGTGTCCTGTTACTGATCTGGATATGCCCCCTCTTTTTGTGTTTGTTTGTTGTTTTTTTTTAAAAGAAAAATATTTATTAAAAGTACCTCCCCGTGTTTTTCCCAGTTGCAGTACTACTGCATGTACATTTTTTTTGTTCTTTATTTGGCAAATGTGATGCTGATCTAATGTGCATTTGATCATAAGCCTTGCCTTAAAAATGAAAGAAAAGCAGTTTTTCTGGAGGTGCTCTTTCTAGCAGTGATTTTACAGTTCGATTTCAACAGCTCATGGAGTTCTTTAGTCCCGAGTTTGCAGTTAGGTTGAAGTGAAGTGCTGATTTTGTGGGGACTGTTACCAAAACCTCAGAAATCGCCACTAGAGGAGAGTCAATTACAGCTCCTGCTACTCTGGCCTGGGCTCAGAGGGAAGGAAAGGCTGCTGTCCCTCTCCACTGGTCCCGTATCAACCCCTCCAGGACAAAACCTGGTTGTTTTTGACACCCTTTTGGTAAATTTGTGTGGTTCTAGCAGATACAAGAAGCCTCGTGCTTGTTTTATAGTGCTGTTACTCTGGCTGACTCAGCAGGCTTTGGTACTTAACGTTCTTTTTTCCTGTGGGAGCATGTGATTTAGGTAAACCTGTACCATTTCTCCTAAATAAATAAATATTTCTGCATCCAGAGCTCACAGCATGCACAGTAAAGAAATAATAGGATGAGAAAAAAAACCTTCTATAGCTGAATCTACACTGCCATATTTTCTTCAAAACTTTTGAATTTTCTGCAGACCTCAGCAGTACCACCAGTTTTGGCTCTCAGAAGGTGCTTACTGTCATTTCTTCCTCCTTTTAAACTTTTTTTTTTTTACTTTCTCCAGTTCTTGGCTTCTGATAAGTAGCTCTATTTTGACTACTAAGTCTGGCAGCTTTTTGACCGATGCCTTTCATCCTCGGTTTGTATCTCTGAGGAATGAATTTTGCTGGTGCATGCAGAGCTGGGGACAGTTCTCCAGGTGCTGGGATGCCTTTGTTTCCTTACAGATCCTTTCTGCTGTTTGGCCTGTACCTTATCTTTCTTTACCTCCTTCTTCACAGCATTTTCCTTTTGGCATAACTTCTTGGAGTTGGCAAGAATAAAAATAAACAAACTGAAGTGCATATGGCATTTATAAAAACAACACGTTTGACCTCTTTTATTGTCTTGAAGCCCAAAGCAGTGTATGCTTTGAGGCAGCTAGTCCTTGGAGAGTGACAAAAATACACCTTTAAGAATGAGACTTTTCCTTCATCTGTTTAGATATTGTATTAAATCAAAGGAAGAAATCCCTCAGCAAATTCAGATTTTTTTTTTTAAATTTAAATTTTACAGGCATCCATTTTCTTCTCATCCATCCATGACCTTTTCCAAAAACTCTGTGATGAGCTGTCATCATCCTGGTGTTAAAATGCTTCATTAATTAAAACAAAATAAAATAACAAAAGAGCAAGGCAGCCTTCCATTCCGTGGAGTGTCTTGCAGCATGGACTTGTTTGAGCACCCCGGGCTAAGAGTGCCCTGGCAGAGGAGCGGGTGGTCTCTTCTGTGCTCTATTCTCGGCCAACACGAGGGCACTGGTGAAGAGCAGCCTGTGGGTTCTTCTTTTGGTCTCAGCTTATCTGGAGACAGTGTGAGGGCTGGATTCCTGAAATCGGGCTCTGAGACGGTAGTGCTCTTTGACCTTGCAGTGGGCTACGAGACAGGCGTCGACCGAAACATTCTACTCGTAAAAACGTATATTTGCTTCCATATGGTGCTGTTTAGGGATGCGTTGTACTGACAGATGCCACTGGAGAAGGCTAACGGCATTGCTGTTTCAATGTAAGACGGCGAATACGGTTTCAAAACGGAGGTTCAGAGGGGTCACGAGCGTTGGAAGGAGCGTCTTGGCGGACGGAGCCAGGCGCTGGGCTGACGCCGTCGGCGGAGGTGGGAGCTGGCACCGGGGGGGCCTCTGGGCAGGGCTGCTGGAGACCTGCTGGCAGTGGGTGCCGTCTGCCATTACTGCTGTCATCCGAGTAATCGCTGGCTGCCGTGAGTGGATCCTGGGAGTTTCAGGGTAGTGAAATGTTCTAAATCGGGTGGGAAAGGCTCTTGGCAAATCTGGGTAAGATGATGAGAATTGGGCTGCAGTACAGCAACCCTGGTTGGAAAAGTTGTTCTGGTTCAGATTAAACTGAATAATTTTTTTTCCTTCCTTGTGCCATCCTGAGCACAAAGCTTCTCCCTGTTGCTTCCCCAGTACTGTAGGACAAATAGTCCATGTGCCATAGACCCCCCTGCTCCAGGACCAGTGACGGACTTTGACTCTTTTGTATCATTTTGAAAAGCTTCAAGCAGATGAGTCCTTGGACTTTATTTTTACCTGGTAGGTAAAGCTCTGATAGACACATTGAAGCTGTTTCTGAACTTACGTATTTTTTACTTTGTGCAAAAATGTACTATTTCCAGCAAAAGGGATATACGGGGTTACTGTTTAAGTGTCTTTACAGCTTTTATTCCATTTTTTCTATGCGTGAGGTTTCTTAGAGCTCTAGATCAAATTTCCATGAGCATCCAGAAGCTTGGCCTGCAAATTTAATGTGGCTTTTCTGTGTTATGTGTGCTTCCCTCTTTTCTCCACTGCCCAAGATGCATCTCTCTCTCCTTCATATGTTTCATACATGTACATCTTAACACTGTCAGACAAATAATTGTTTTTCTTCTGGGGGATTTCCAATGCACTCTATTCTGCCAGCTGCTGGAAACACTGGGAAAAAACCTTGTCTCCATCTCATCACCCCATTATTCAGCACAGGATGAGATTTTAAGCCTGTCAAAATCTATACGATAGGACTTACTGACCACCTCTTGCAGTGATGCTCTCTAGTCACGGCTAATGGGCTCCTCAGTGAAAAAGCAAATGGACGAGAGGTAAATAGCAATCATAAGGTATAACAATTGGGTCTCTGAGCATCAGAACTAATGAAGCCTGACTTTATTAATTGCCTGCTGGCCGCTATGTTCCTCCTTGCCAACATCCAGTCTAGAGCAGAGCAAAAACTCCTCTTCTCCCAGCCACATCCTTAAAACCAGTCCCTTGTACAGCAAGCAGCACCTGCTGACACTGCCTGGCAGTCGGCTGCTGCCAAGCAGTGCTTAATGAGCGGTGCTGCAGTTCCTCCTTTGCTCTGTGGAGACATTAGTTAGTGACGCTTCCCAGAAGCTGATTTTCGTTACATTTGTAGGACCATAATTATTTTGAAGGGTTTTTCTCCCCCTTAAAATTTAGCTAGAATTTGCCAACAAACTTGACGGGTGAGTGGGCAGATAAGGTGATAAAATAAGCTGAATTTCCTCAGGGAACCATATGGATAATTTTAAAAAGTTTTTTAAATGGAGTTCTTAATTGAGTAATTCAACTTATGCCACAGTGACAGGAAAAAGTTACAGTACTTGGGGATCCTCATTCATAGGTGTAGTGAAAAATTGTCCCTAACATGAAAGTTTTACCTTCTAAGCAGGTATGACTTTGTCCTTTTTGATGGTTTCATTGCTGGTCTAGAATAGCCAGTTGCATGACTACCAGTGGGAATGCCCAACTCTACGAGGGTAGACAATTAGGTAACCTTTAAGGGATGAAAGAAAATCTGCATTCAGCCAAGCATCACCTATCCTGTCAGTAGGAGGATATCGCTAATTTGTAGCATATCCCTGTAGCTAGTGTGTATTTGAGAGTTTTCTCTATACTTCATCATTAGGTAGAAATCTTAACTGGATGCAGACATCAAATGTGATCAGCAGAACTTTGGAAAGCTTCAGGAGCGGACTGGAGTGGAAACCCTGAAGATCTGTGCAACTCGGGTTCAGAGAGAGAGAGAAAGTCTTCCTGTAACATTTCTGTACTCTGTCTGATACTCTGATAGAAAATGACATAACCTTCCTTTCATCAGCTAAAAGAAGTCAGCCACAATGAAAATGTTTCCCTAGTGGAAGTTGTTTTGTGAAAACAGACTGACAAAAAAAAAAATTGCTTTCATGTGTATTTATCCTCTACAGTATCCTCAGTGTGCTGATTTGCCCAGTTCAGTAATCACAAGTATTATTCCTTCTACTTTGGTACTTGGGGTCAAGCTACTTTACAAATATAAATTGCTTAGTTTCCATACAGCTGTCTTCTTACCTATATGCTAGGACATAGACCCACACCTCCCAACGCGCCCCCCAAACCAACCAACAAACCCAACCCTCGTGGTACCTATCTGCATGTAGAGTAAGAGTTGCAGCTTACAGATTTGTATCAGTCACTTTGCTCATTGAGAGCTTTTGCCCATGATTTCATTTCCAAGGCCATGATTTCATTTCCAAGCCCATGCTAATTCACTCTTTTCAGTTAAAGTTATGGCTACACAAATAACTTCCCTTGGGGGACGCTACCCGTAGTTTTATGGTACATTGGCTATTTAATGGTAATTGCCTGTATGAATAGATTTGCCCCATCTGGTAAGTGCAGGGTAACTTTATCATACTTCCTGGTGTAGTTGTGGTGATATATATCACAGGTTGCAAATCATGCTCTAGTTTATTCATACTAGATTGGTTTTTGTAGCTGTAGCACCAGAATATTTTGGAGTATTCATGCCCTGAGATGTTTATGGTCTATGGGCGCTCTGACAGTGTGGACAGGCTGCCATGTGAAGCCTTGCTTTTTGGATGGAGACTGCAGTTAGTATATGACACTTCATTTTGACCTTATATGCCCATTGGGCAAGTCAACCTCACTTGTTATTGCTTTCTTCCTTGAGGCTAAAGCAGTTTTCATCTCTTGAGACATGAAGTCAGCTTCTGGAAGCTTACACTAACAGCCAAATCCAAACTATAGTTGAAGTGGAACAAAATAATGTGTTTATGAACTACAGAGAACAAATACAAAGAAAAAACATTTTAAGCTCAAAGTGCTCCTGTCTTCTGATTAGATAAAGTCACTGTAGCAGTATTGGGGTATCAGGCTTAGCATTCATTGACCTGTAAGAGTACTGGTGCATGTAGGTGTATGGTGTAAACTTAAGGTGTACTACCTACATTAGCTAGCTACACTAACGTTTTTGGGTGTGCATCATTTCATTGCGAGCGAAGTCTATCAACAGCATTCGAGAGGCAGAGCTGGAACGGTTGATGCTGTGGCAGCTGCATGCAGATATTTAGGCCATGGCTTTTTGAACATCAGAAACAGCCGGGCTGCTTACTGAAAGGACAGTGCTTGACTGGGAACATGAGAAAATTGCTCCTAGTTTGCCTAAGGACAATGTCCTATTTCCTGGCTTTTTAAAGCGGTTGGCTCTGCAGCAGTGAAGCTGCTTGAGTCGGTGCCACAATAGCGTGCTTATCCCAGTTCCAGAGGGGAGGAAGGTCCTTTGCCACTGAGCAGGTCTGCCCGCACCGGTCCGAAATCGCGACCTCCTGACATCTCCCTAGGCAAAGCCTGCTCGGCAGCCCCAGGGACAGAAGGCAGTGAGCTGCAGCCCCCAGGATTGCCACTGCTGTGCGCCACGTGCAGGGCTGGCTGCTCGGAGCCCAGCGGGCAGAGCCTGGTCAGCTCGCGCCCGCTTCGCTCGCGTGAGCGGGTGAGCTCTCAATTGCGAAAGTTCGAGACGGCGAAAGGAAAGAGCGTTAAGCTACTGCCCAACTCTTGTTTTCTCTCTGTCCGTATCTGTCCCTTGAGCATTTCTTTTCTCCTCTTACAGCTTCACGGAGGAATAACTTTTTTCATAATCTTATCAGAGGCAGTGTATTGAGGTGTGATGTGGGTTTGGTGGGTTTTTGATTTTATTTGTTTAGTGTTTCTTAGCAATCACTTTGGATGACGCTTCTGTTTGTGCCTAGTATCTCGGTAGTCACCTAATTCACATACTTGTTAAGTTAAGGCATTTCAGAGAGGTTTGACCTGCTTCAAACTTTATTTTCCCTTTGGGTTGCAGAAAGCCGTGGTTTATCATTTGGCTGGGCTTTGAGACCACATGGAGCTGCATGTTTCGCTGCCCCCTCGGCCACGGGTGGAATTCTGCAACCTCTCGCTGGGGCCATATGCGCTTTGGCTTTTTGTAAAGCACACGTTGGTCCCTGGAAAGTGTGTGTGGGCTCCTGCACCTCTCCTGGAGAGCATTTAGTGCCCAGAGTTAATGCCTGCGGAATTGTCGAAGTTGGCTGAGAAAATTAAGCCAAGTGTTTTGAGGAGTTGTTCACCTGCAGAGCTCCTCTTTTCATGGTTTCCTCTGGCTGTGGTCTCAAACTAGACCATGCGTGATTTTGAAATTATTTGACCATATGAACATTTAAAAACAGTCTCTTATGCTTCTATGTATTTAAACTTCTTTTTTTGTAGACTCCTGTACCTCAAAAATCCAATTCTGATTGTTTTGGTAAAACCATAAGTTCATTTGATAAAGCGATTGGTTTAGGTTCGGGAAATTTTGAAGCAATTTAAGGACAGCTAGTAATGAGCCAAAAGGCCATCCCTGTGCTGCCTTTCAAGTCACTTGGGCTGGAGATACAGTCCATGGATCTCAGCGTTTGGTCTGGTCTAGTAGCAGAACCACTTTTAGAAAGCTTTTACTAACTGACATAATTTCTAGGAGACGTGGAGCTTCTCTGTATTGCATTCAGATGAGCTAATGGTTTGCAGTATGCTGAAAGTAGAGAGCAATGCTCGTTTTCTCACCAGGTAACATCTGCCCAGAGAAGAGGGGCGGGTGAGCATGACAGCAGAGACTGCAGGATGGTATAAATTATCATTCAGTTCTGCTTTGATGTTTTTTTATTAGTACTATTTCTGCATGTCATATATTAAATATGTGGTAATTACATATTTGGAAATGTGTTTTAATATCCTGTTTGACGTTCTCTCTGGGAAAAAAGAAAGAAGGTAATATTGTTAGTGTTTTGCTGATTTGGTTTCAGATCTAGGAGTTAGGGATATTGCCATAAATCAAAGGTGACAAATAGCATAGACAACAATGAAAGAAAATATTCAGGATTTTCATATAATGGCTTTCCTCTGGATGTTCCCTTTATGCAATAAAGCTGACAGAAATGAAAAGGAGCCTAAAACTTGATTAGCTACTGCAGTGCGATGGAGTCTAAGTTTATTAAGGTATTTAAGGCTGTGTCCCTGTTCAAGCATGAGAGCGCAATGACACCGTTTGGTGTTTGTAGTAGACACATAACATTTTATTCAGTATTTTTGTTTCATTTTAAGCAAAATTCAATTTTCTGTTGTTCAGCCTAATTTTCCATTAGGCAGAACTTTTAGGATGTGTTCAAAATTATTTCGAATTCAAAGAAACCCTGTGTTCCTGTAAACTTCAAATGGATGAAAACAGGGTAGCATATATTTCACAAAGTCATGGCTTATTTAACAACATCGTGGGACAACACATCTTCCCTGCTCTTCTGTTGTGCTTTACCGTCGCTCGTACAGACTCACACGAGGAGTCAGGCGTTTCTTGTGGCGTGACTGGCAAAGTCGCTGATGCTCTGCCATGGGCACGCTGATCACTGTGGCTGTGCATTGGCTGCCCTTGGGCAACGTGAGCTTCCTCCTAGCAGTTGCATTGCTGAACTGCAGCTTTCTTTTCTTTAAATAAATTTTTTTTTCAGTCTCACCAAGATAGTATTTTCATGTTTGTAAGTGTAACTTTAAAAGTGTGGGGAAAACCAGATGTGTGGGAGAGGTAGCTATGCCTTCTGAGCGGGCAAGGGAAGCTGTAATTATTGTCAGCATCTGTGGATTGATGGATGCCTAGTAACTTCTTACAGACATCAAATAATCTTCCAGATATTTGCCTAAGCTTACAATTTCCCCCTCTGTTTTGTTCTTTTTTTTTTTCCCCTTAAAGTCTAGTCAACACATAAACACTCTTTTTTTAATGTAAACTGTGCTGCCTTGTCAGATGTGTATATATAAATGTAAGGAGTGGGAAGTTGTAAAGGGCTAAATATTTGTACTCCAGTTAATGTTTTCCAGGATTCCCTGTTTTAATGGGCTTTTGCTAGTCTTTGTCTCAAAACCTTGCCTCTTTTCCTCTCATGTCTGCTTGGATCCTTTTTAAACTCAGTGGCACTCTCTTGCTATGTAACGTTAAATTTCTACGTATAGTAAGTGTGCCCAACTTCATTAGTCTTGTCTTTCTCCTGCAGTGCCATACACTGTTTTCAGTTTCACTGTCCCCATTATCACCTAAACTTTACAGAAACATCTCCATGCTCCAGTATTATGGAGGCAGGTCTGTGCTGGCCTGTTAAGTCTTGCATTACTGAAGACTGCATTCAGTTTTCTGGTTAATGGTCAGAAATCATCAGATGGCCTTACCATAGTTCATTATTCTTTATAGTATAGTAGCAAATATTTAGCTCCACTGAGAGGGCAAATGCTGGAATTAGTCAGGTTTGAATGCTATACTGACAAACCTTACTTAAGGTGGGATTTTTTTTTCTTACTTGTAATAAGGTGAGTGCAATTGCCTCGTTTTTCATATCTAACTTTTTTGCTTTCTTCATGTAGGTTGAATTCATGACCATGATCAGAGGTAGCGTGTGTTAAGTAAACAGTTAATAGTAAGTAGGTAGAAGAGCACGTAACAATTTGGGAAACTCAGAGTTTCAGTAGTAGTGAGCCTTGCATATAATCATTTACTGAAGCACAGGTACATGCAAGAGGTAAATACGCATTTAAATTCACATTGCCTTGGGTAGGCAGGCACTAGAGAGCCCTCTTCAGAGTTTGCAGGGGGGGAAAACTCTGAATGCTGCTGGCCCTTCCTCTGGGGGCGTCCGAACGGCTCAGTGCAGGAGCTGCCCCTCTGTCTCTTGAGGGTCCCCAAAATATAGGGAGGGGAGGTGACACCCCCAGGGCTGCTGACAGAAGGTGTTAGGCCAGTGCAGGTCTTCCAGAGAGGAGCAGAAAGGCTCTTGCTGTCTGTGGTGCAGGTTAGCAGTGCTGGGCTCAAAAAAAAAAAAAAAAAACAAAACCAAAAAAAAACCCAACCAAGAGCAAGCCAGACCTGGCTGGTGTAGTTTTATGTCTTCAGTTTTTCAAAGCTGATACCAGCTACAGAAAACCCTTCTAGCCTTATTTGTATATTTGAATATTAACAAAACCTTTATCTGTGTTATTCTCCCTCCCATCTTTTTCTGAAATAATTGAGAAAGTGTCTTATGGGTCTGGTGAGGTGAGGTGTTTGACCAAGAGCTCTGTGCTGAGAACAAGATGGGCATCCTTAAGACAGAGGGTATGAGAAAATCTTGTGAGTCTCATCCAGCCCTGATTTACACCATTTTGGTTTTGCTGTTTTGTTTTCTTCTTGGCAATTTCTTATGAAGGGTCTTTTGTATTTTGTTTGTGCATAATTCTCATTAGTGGCAGTGCAAGTGAAACGTAAGAATTGATGGGAAACCAGATCTCTAACCTAAGGAAGTCTGTATCATACACAAAGGACAAATACAGAAGAAAATGAATGTGCTGGACTTCATGACAATATATACAATGTATGTAGAGCGTATGGAAGTTTATTTTTAAAGTGAAGAACAGCATTCTGAGTGAATAAAATATGCATATTTGCCTCTAATAGTAAATTCCTTTAAATGCCTTTTTCTCTGAACTGAACTACAGTAGTTTATATCATTTGTTACAAAATAATATGTTCTCCCTTGGTAGAAATCATATCATAAAGTCGCAAATTGGGATAATTTGATACAACTGAACCAGAAATAGATTAAACCTGACAAATCTGTCATAAACTGTAAGTTTTAATAGAAGCTTAATCTAAGCTTTCATGACTTTGTCAAAACCAATAATGTATCTGCAGCTAGCTCTGAAACTGGCTGTATCATACTGCAGGACTGCAAAGGTTAACGGGTTTTTAAGACCCAGCTGTGAAGTTGTGTACATTTTAAAATGTCTGTAGCAGAAGGCATATTTTTGATCGGTTAATGAAAAGATGCTATCTGTTGATCTTTGAAAACAATGTTCTTTTACTGCTAATTTCATAATTCCTTTATTGAAATATGCTACCGAATATGTCAGTGATGACTGGATAGAATTTGGGCATGAAACAAGTAACAACCATATTCTGTTTCTGTCCCTCAGATGCCTGCTGTGCTCATTTCAATGTGTGACATGTTTTGTGCCTTGTGTTTGAGTGGTCTCGCTAAAAGGGCAGTGATCATAATACAGGTTTGGGGAGCCCAAATGAATTCCCAAGATCTTAATCAATCATCCTTGATCTTTTCTCCTGGCACGTGCTACTGTCAACTCTCTCCCCAGCAGCAGCACCATTCCTTTCTTCTCCCTGTGCACCCATAAAAATTATTTCTAATGAAATAACTTCAGTGTCAGTGCACCCTCGTAATAGATAAGGCAGAAAAACATAATTTTAGCAGAATGATGCTTTCAACTTGGCACTAGAATTCTTGTTTCATAGATGACATGCATATGGAATCAAAGGTGTTTCTGACTGATGACATATAGAGATGTTGGGGATATCACAGCTTTGTACCAACCAGATTAACAGAAATACTTCTGTTAAAAGAATGTTGTAGAATTGTGAAAGTGCTTCACAAGATCCTTTCTTCCTTAAAATTCAGTACAATCTATGTGACTTAAGGGAGGGTTAGGTTGAGTCAAAAGAATAAACTGACCCAGTAAATAATTGTCTGGGGTTTTTTAATTAATGAATTTAGTTTTTTACACTCGGAGCCACCTCGAAAGAGGAAACAAAAGCGTTTTTCAAAGAGACCAAACAAGGAAAACTCAGGTCTCATCATGACTCAAGAACAATTATTTGTGGGGGGTGGGGCTGGTAGTAATTGAAGTTTTGTACCAGGCTAAGTAAATTTGACACAATCCCCTAATAAGTGTGAAAGTGTCATTAGTATATGGCTCTTTTACATGGGAGGAGTTTTTAAGGGAATCGTGACTTAAAACAAAAAAATTAATATAAAACTGTGAATTTATGAATGATCTCCAACTGCTAGCATGTTTATGTTAATAAAAAAGATAGAAAAATATTAAAGCAGTAAAAAATAAACTTCTCTGCTGAAAGAAAAAAACACTCCAACTTTTCTTCTCATACTAAGAAAACTCTCGTGTACCATAGGGAGCAATGTTCATTCATTTCTTTAAACAGCTTAACTCTCCAAACATTGAAGCAGCATGCAGTTGGTTAATATGCTTATATAGTACACTGTGGTAATTATATCCTGTTGTTTTTGTGATGTAGGATGAACTATGGCTGTCTTGGTTCCAAAACGAGTCTGTTCTCCTCAAAGCAACTCATATTATACACCTGGGAGATTTGTCTATGAATATCAACTGAATGCATATTTTATAAGAAGGCTGTAAGAGTTTTTCTCCCTCTCACTCCCAGTCCTTCAGAAAAGTTTCATTTATTAAGTGATCCATTTGCTTAAGGTAAATCAGTAGCAGATGTAGTTATCTCTGTCTTTGCAAAGGTCCCTTCAGCTCTGGGTAAGATTATTTTATGAGAAGAGGTGCTATTGTAGGTATGGTTTCCCCCACCCCCAGTTGATATTTGACCTGAATCGATAATACTTACTTTTTTTTTTTTTTAAAGAAAAAAATCTGAAGTTTCTCTTACAAGACATTGCTTCTAGCATATTAGAACAGTGATGTGCAATTATTTTCTGGTGGTAACTATGACTTGAGGTAGTACAACAGAGCGTAATTTCCTATTGATAGTGATGAAAATAAGTCCTTATTTAAAACAAAACTGGAAACTTTAGATGTTACTTCCTTTTTTCTCTCTTTAAAGAAAAAAATGCATTTTAGAACCTTTGTAATCTCTGTCGTCTTTGGCTTGCTACGTTCCACTTCAAATGGACCAAAAGCAACTGTAACTATCAAAACACTTGTTAAACTAGGAAGGTAGAGGTGCATCAGTTTTTAAAAGAAGTTTTGTTTTAGTGTCTGTTCTGCAGGACCAGGGATAAATTCTGGACTGTCTATGAGGAAATTAAATTCTGATGGCTTTAAACACCTTTGCACACTTCTGTTTTAGGAGAAGGAGGATGCTGAGAGCAGCTATGCCTGGGGTTTCAGTTCAAGTTTCCCGGGGTGGTCTGCCATGCTGCTTGAAGGCTGCGTGCTCTGCCCTGGTTCAGGAATGCCTCCTAGCAGATTTTTGAGTACCTCCTTCTAAGACAGCCACCATATGGTTGTCAAGTACAATATCCATGCTGGCTCCCTCCTTACACAACTGGTAGAGGGTCTGCTAGGATGGTCATTATGCCGCATTAGCTCAGTTGCTGGTGGTAAGGGTGCATCCAGCGTGAAGGTCACTCCTGACAGGTAGTATTTGTTAATGTATCTTTTAGGAAATATTAAATCAGAACACTTCAACTTGATAAATCTGCGTATCTCTGGGGTTTTTTTGGTAGCTTAAACAAATCTGACTCATATTTCATGTATTCATATATTCCATATATGTTATATTTCATAGTAACTATTATTATTTTAGCAGGGCACTGAGCTGTGGGACCCCTGCTTACATGTGCTCTTGTTGTGGATACTTTAAAATTACACGATGTCATTTTGGCCACATATTCCAGTTGTGCTGTGCAGGAGCGGATGTAAAATGTTTCTCGCAAGTTTGTCTCCGGCGGCGGGAAGCACTGGTGAGGAAGCGGGCAGGAGAGTGCTCTCTGGTCTGTGGGGCTTCAGCTGGTCGGGGCTATGGAGAAGAGAGAGGTCTGAAGGCAAAGAGGAGCAAGAGCCTGAGGTTCTTCGGAGATGCTCTGCACTTCTTAAAATTGATTTCTATGCTCAGCTATGAAACACCAAGAGCTAGAGGATTTAGTTGGTATTCTTTTTGAGCAAGACTTTATCTTCTTGGGCAGATGGGATCAACCCATTACAGCTGTATTTTTTTTTTTTTTTTTTTTAATGCCAACCAGTCATCCTTGGATAACATGAAGCATTAGAGAAGCTTGTTTTAGAGTTAACTCTTGTGATGTCCTTTGTACCTCCCAGATCCTTTCCTGTCTGCCTCCCTATTTCCCATCTCTCCCTGGCCAGCTCTCCACTGCCTGCAGCCTGTCTTTACCCATGGGAAGGTTGTCTCGGAGCTGGCTGGGAGCTGCACGTGTGCTGCATGGTGGGATAAAATGGAGCATTACAGGAGAAGAAAACAAACCAAACAATGGCTTCCTGAGCCAGATTTATTTACTAGTTTTAAATGGGTGAAACGGCTACATTAGTTTCTGTTAGCTGGCAAGTTGACCAGCATCTTTGTTCTGAGGTGAGAAACATCATTTAACTGAAGTCAAGAAATAGCGCTGGTGGCAACAAAGCTGTAGCAATGAGGTTATACAGAGTCTAAGACACTGTTTTGGGGTTTGTGAGGAACCTGCTAGTTGTTAATGTTGTGTTGTTGGTGGCTGGATTTTTTTATCATAAAACGTAGAGTAAATGAAACGTGCCTTCCCTGGGTGTTGAGGAGGGGGAAGGGATAATGTGGTTATTTTACTGCAGCCAATGGAAAAAGTCCAGTGCCGAGAGTTCTTAAGGTAAGCTGTGTCTTTCTAGGTATAAAAGGGCAGTGACACCTATTTACTTAAAAATTGTGGACACCAGTCCTGGTGTCAGTAAAAGAATAAAAGGCAGGGCAGATGTTGCTTTTGTAATAAGTTAATAAGGATTTTTTCTTAAGCACATAAATTTAGTCAAATGATTTGTGAAACAAACTGTAAAATTGATGTATGTCAGAC
Source organism: Leptodon cayanensis (assembly GCA_027564655.1). Lineage (NCBI taxonomy): Eukaryota > Metazoa > Chordata > Aves > Accipitriformes > Accipitridae > Leptodon > Leptodon cayanensis. Next base: position 1,459,009 of record JANXJC010000064.1, on the reverse strand, counting down.
ATCTGGCTTGTGTTTAACTTCTAGTTTGCAGTTGGTGTTTTATGCATGACAGCAAATAGGTGATCGTGATTGAGAGTCTTTCAAAAACATCAGCAAAAATTACAGGTTTCTGAAACTCTAATGGTACGGGGATGACTTATTTATCATAATTGATGTTTTCTCCAACTCTTTAATGATCATCATTTCTAACATATTTTACGTTTTATTTCAGGCTTGTAAATCTGGTAATTCTGAGGTAGAAAGTTAAACGCTGAAGTGGAAAGGGATGCGAGTGGCAATGGGCTGCTTGATGTTTGTCTTATTTCTCTATATGAAAGCTTGTGAAATTCAGTGAAAATGTTGCAGAAATTAATCTGATTTGTCACCTGCTTTGATTACAGAGAGTTTAATCAAAATCTTTCCAGTGTCTGTGTGACCGAGCTGAGCTGTATGCTGGCTGGCTCTGTGCTGGCCTCTTGAGGGGCTTGAGATGGTGGGTTTGTTCTCTCGGTGTCTCACGCTGTCAGCACGAAACACGACAGCTGCAGCCCTTTCCATTGAAAACTTAGGTGGTGGTAGGGCCTTATTTTTGTGTAGATTAGATGATATAAGTTATTTATATAGCATAGTGATTGGAGTGTTTGTTCTGAAAGAAGGAAATGTGGTTCGGTGCCTTTGTCAACTCAAGGGACTCACAAGAGAGATTTTACCCTAAGGCGAGATGCTCGATTGTAGCAGGGTCATTCTCCTCTGCTGGTAGTGAAGCTGTGCAGGAAAAACTTACTCAAGATTCATAGAGCTAGAAAAAACATATGCGTGGAAGAGCACAACTCCTCTAATCCAGTGTTTTAGAGAATTCGGCTGGAGAAGAAAAGTCTCCACTTCTGGTCTTCAGGGCTTCATTTATTTAAGTGGCAGTTGGGTGAATTGTGTAAATAGTATTGGGAATTGTCTGGGGTATCCCCTCTTTCAGCAGAGCGCTTCTATCGCTAAGCTACAAATTGCTTTGTATTGTCTCTTTGTGGCTCCATAAATCCTGTGTTCTCCAAAGTGGATCTGAAAGTGTGACTGGCCTCTTGCCTCATTTGCTTCAGCACCCGTCTTCTCTCCTTCCTTCCTTTCCTTCCTTCCTTCCTTGGTGGTCACGGCCCCTTTCTGGAACGCTGCTCTGCTGACTCGGGGATTGACCTGTGTCTTAGAATCATAGAATCATTTAGTTTGGAAAAGACCTTCAAGATCATCGAGTCCAACCATCATCTGTGCCCACTAGACCATGGTACAGAGTACCTCGTCTA
>JANXJC010000064.1:1437748-1457635 GCA_027564655.1 Leptodon cayanensis | reverse complement strand
TCTAACCTGAATCTCCCTTGCCTCAACTTGAGGCCATTTCCTCTTGTCCTATCTCCAGCCACCCGACAGAAGAGACCGGCACCCACCTCACTACAACCCCCCTTCAGATAGAAAGTGCTCTAGCCCTTACACCGTTGAGTGTATTTAATGTATTTAAAAAGTATTTAAAAATTCACAATGTATTTTAAAAAAACAACCCAAACAAACAGAAAGCGTTTGCAAAAGTAAATTCCCACAAAAGAGACTTGGGCACCTGAAATCAGGAAGGATGTGGAGTCCTGAATCCCAGGCGCACGTGGATGTCGGACTGAAGGCAGCGGAGAGACCCTAACCCCAGGGATGGGAGCAGTTTCAGATGCCTGGCTGTCCTGAGCGTGGGCAGGGTACCCAGCTCGCCTGGCACTTGCCAGGGCTCCGAACTCAGCTTGGGTGCTGCTTAGGGAGCCTGGGCATGCCATGGAAGGCTGCGGATTTGCTCCTCTTGGAGCCAGGCTCTTTAAAGTTTTAGATTTCCACCATCTGTGGATCCACTCCTCTGTCATTAAATGGGAGTAGTCCCATTTCTTTCATTAGGTTTTTAACCAGGCTTGAGAGGGTCATGTCTAATGAATGCCTTGCTGAAACCTTGCTCTGGAGGGTGAAGCAATGTTCTCTAGAAGTAACTATGGTCTGTCTTTATTCTGGTGAACCAGGATGTGAAGGTGCTTGCCAATTGGTTCTAACATTTTTGCAGAACCAACCCATCAGGTATCAAAGCTAACCACTGAATGGACTAATGCATGTGCTGTGTGTACATATTAATGCTTATATTAAAATTGTCACAATTTTTCATTTTCATCTTATTCAAAACAAACCCAGAGAACTCTGACACTCTGCTTCCTTTGGAGGGTTTTCTCCTATTTTAATGTCTGCTATACTTGCATCCACTGATAAGCGTCCCCAGAAAGAGTGTTAGGAAACATCTAATTGTGATATTTCCACGACGTGACAAGAAATCAGAACCTATACGGACGATGGGCCTCCATGCAGAAGAGGAGTCAAACAGACAGACACTAGTATCATCTTTAGCACTGATGGAAAAGCAGAGAGTGAACTGTACATACCCATGAAAAATAATATGGGCCAACCCTTTCTTCATAATCTGTGAGGAATAGAAACAGTCACTGTCCAAATATAATTTAGTTGGACATTCAGTGTGTTGGCTGCTTGGCTCTGTGCAATTCTCAGCCCGTCTGAGAAAATTAATGTGAAATGGATGTCCATAATCAGGGTGACTTTGGTGGTTTGATAGTCTCTTTCTTCACCCTTTCACCATTATATGTGAAGGAACTTATTAAAAAATTATTTTTTTTATTTTACCCTGCTTTCCTAGGTTAAAAAAGCAAATAATAGACTAAGCTCTTGTGTCCTTTGAGCCTCACAGCTTTAGAAACATTGTCACCTTATTGGGAGTAACTTCCACAGCCAGGTAGGTGATTTAGGAGGCTCCTGGCAAAGACAAAGTGCAATGTGGAAGTCAGACTAATCAGTTCTGGATGATACATTGTAATTGCAAACTGAACTCTGCATTTGGGCAATAGTGATGAAACTTAACTGTCTTCAGTGAAATTGCACTAGTTCTAGTAATTAAAGTGGAATTTAGTCTTGCAGCTAACTCAGTTTTGTGGATAATGTGTGTCACAACAACATCCATCAGGTTTTGGCTCAAAAAGAGTGTTGCTCTACTAATCAGAGTAAAAACATTCCCATTGCTAAATATAGGAGATAACAGCTGACTGTGCAGAGGGCAAAACGAATGAAACATTTAATTAATTTTTTTTTTAATGAACAACCAGCTCTTGGTTCCCCATGCCGGGATGGGTGGAGGACAAAGTTATCTTCACCCCGGAGTCGCAGGGTCCCCTGTGCCACACTGCTGCTTCGTTCTTCTCTCTCCTTCCTAAAGGTGTCCCCTCTTCTCACAAATTCCTGTTACAGTGCTTTGTTAAGGATGAAGACATGCTCTTGCAGTACAACTTGCAGCATTCTGTATCAACCTTACATAAGTTATTCCATGCTTTCCAGTTTCTGTTGCCCTCAGTAGCAGAGGCTAGGCTGCCATCACATTTCAAAGTGATGATGTTTTCTAGTAACTGTACTGGGAAAAACAAGAAGGGTCTTTGGGGAACTAGGACTTAGCTTGTCTTAGTCGGAAGTCAGGAGTAGGTTATCAGTAATTCAAATGCCTTTTTTTCACACTGGTGTCTGACAAGATTGAAAATAGAAACTGGCAGCCTCCTGATTGTCTGATTATGTAAAACCATCAGCAAAACCAAACCCAAACAGGTATGATAGGATTATATATGTGCACATATTTTGCTTGGGGATATTTTTATAAGGTTTATAAAGGAACAAATTCACTTTCAGCTTTAGATCTTAGTGTTTTGGAGACTGACCAAGAAAAATACCAACAGTCATCCAAACGTAAACTCATATTTTTGATGCTGTTACAGGTTACAATGGTCATTTTTGAGCCTGATCAAAATACTTAATGAAATGCTTCTTAATTAGAAAAAGTAGACAGCTTTGGCAAAATGATTTGATTACAAGGCAGGAAGATTTTCAGCCTGTTGCCCAAATGAAAACTAAAAGAAATGTCTTGGGGTATCCTCTACTGAAAGAATTTTTGATTTTGGATCAGCTCTGGTCTGTCTATACAAAATACATATTAGAAGCAGTTCGTCCGGTTAAGAGATAGGAAGGTACAAATCCATGGCACTGTTGTTACCCTGGAGTGCTGGGGACTCCTGGTTGCAGTCTAACAGAATGAAGAAATAATTATGAAGCCTGCAGGTCATTGCTATATGTAGTATTAATATACAACTAGACAACAACTTACTCTTTTTATAACTATAAGCTATCAGTCAGGAATACTTTTGTACTTATTGTATAAAATTGCAGCTTTGCTTTTGCTTTTGGGTACTCTAAATAGAGTGACTGAGTGATTTCTTTAGTATACGAACCTGGTATTTCATTAGGCTTAAAATTCTTTCATTTCTATGTAAAAGGAAAAAAAGATGCAATGTTACTTCTCATTGATATAGGTGTTGTCTTAAAACATACCTTTATATTAAAAACAATAGCTTTTTGAAAGTGAACTGGAGTAAATAAAGTGCATTTAAATACCACTTGTGAAAGTTCTCTGACAGTCAAAATGAAAGATAAAAACAGTCTGTGGTGTCCATTTCGAATGTTAAAGTTGCACTTTGCTTACTTATAAATGCAAATGACTGTTTTCTCTTTCACTCATTGGTAAAATTTAAACCTGGGCACCCCTGTAATAAAAACACACGTTAATAAACCCAGATTACTACTTGGCATGCAGTGTGTTATTGCCACTGAATTACTGATAGGCCTGATTTAGATAAGTCCATTTTCCCATAGACTTGGTTTTAGTAAGTTTTATGGAAAAGAAAAAACTTTACATTTTGGAGACAAAACAGTTTTCACTAACACTGAGAAGGTTTTCCTGGGAATAGGTGTTATCCTGAATTTTACTCCTTCTTAATGAAAGCCTAAGCAAATTAGTTTTATGTGGGAACACTATGGAGCTGAGGTGGCCCATAATTCAGTCCCAGACCCCCGGCAGGCCCTGGGGCTGCATCGCAAGTATCCTTTGCAGGTTTATATTCTTGTCTTGGAGACTGGATGGGCAGCCTTGATCCCCAGGGCTGTCTGCAGCACCAACTTCTCAAGAAGGTTTGTTTCTGAAGGCTAAGCCTGAAAGGTAGACCATGATTGCCAAATTTATGTCAGCTGTGTTTCCCTGTGCTACTCTGAAAAGTGACTCTTGTTACAATTACAGTTTGTGAATATGACTGAATAATTCCCCCCAAATTCATACTGATTTTGGCCTTAAAACAAGGAGCTGTCTAATCGGAAGCTGTCATTCAAGTACATCAGTAAAAGAAATAATCGACTTGGTGGACTGAAATTGTACTGGGGAATTGACATTTTTCTCTTTGAAAAAAACCCAACAAACTGAACAAAAACCAACCAAACAAAACCCACAACAAAACCCCCCAAACCAACTGAAAAATGCTAACCTCAAAAACAACCCTCCAGTGTGTTAACAGAGACTTGATTTCTTTAGGTTTGATCATGGGGATTTGTAATTTATTTGTTTTCCCTAAGAGTCCTCTTTCAAGCTAACAGATTTCAGCAAATAATATTGTGTACAGTGATGAATTAGAAATCTCCTTCTTTGACTGGTTTAGAACATCCTCAAGTGAGAGGTTGTTAAGAATAAAGAATCAAAGCAGCAGCTCAGCTAACACCAAGACAATTTCTCTGAAAGTGCTGTGTTGTCTGCCAAAGTTTTTTCTGCCCAATACAGAGACACCAATTTCTGTTCTTTAACTCAGCTTTTAATGTGTGTTTCCTGCTGTAGTTGCTAATGATCTGAACAGAATTAGTTGGCCACATCGTGCTGAGTCCCTTAATTTCAGTAGGGAGAATCAGATCATATGGGGGAAGAAGGGGAAAAACAAAGTACAGAATAAAAAGCGGATCCTGTGATTATCCTTCTCCCCACCCCAAAAGGACTAATAAAGTTTCACATGAGAACCTCAGAAAAATCGTAATTCAGCTGTTGTTACGTTGTGGAAGCTGAAGAGTTTTAGCGGATGTTTTGCCGTCGTGCCTGAGTGGAAACAGTTATCATGTAAGGTGCCATCTGAAACTGCTTGAAAGTTTGGAAACAGTTATCATGTAAGGTGCCATCTGAAACTGCTTGAAAGTTTGGCATTTATTATTAATCTTCACCGGATGGATGATGGAGGTGTGGGATTAACCTGCTGTGTCAAGGATCTGAGAAATGAACTTTCTGAATATACTGCCAACAGCATTCATCAGCAAATTCCTCTGTTGCTTGAATTCAAGAAGTAATGTTGTTTCTTGACACCGATGGTTAATTACTATGTACAGGCCATGAAGGAGGACAATTCAGATTGTTGAATGAGTGCGTTACTTTAGGTGAATCTGTATTACAGGATTTGCAACTGTCACACAATATTAGTGTGATTTGCATAGTTTTAGAGAGATTTTGGCATGTCAAGTTATTGATTGAAATAAGCTGCTTTTTTTCAAGAGCTTGGGAGTCTGGATGACTTGCTCATGCTCAAGCCCTACTAGTGTTCAAATAGTCTTACAAAACCAGCTATGCTCAGTTCTGTTTCCCTGCAAAAATGAGTGGGAACAGAGAAGAAGTAAAAACATGGCTCATAGAGAACATACCTGAACTGTGCTGTTAAGGAATCAGTATTTATTACCTTCACCTTTGAAACTCATAAGCTGACCATAAGCTGACTTTGGCTGAAAGTAGGGGTAGCTCAGAGTACCAGTCAGCTGAACAAAATGTTGTGTACAGGGGATCTGTGTCTCTGCTACAGCCAGTGGCTTTGGAGAAAGGTTGAGGGAAATCAGAGCCTGGAGGGTCGTCACCTGTGGGTAATATATCTGTAGCTGTATTACACAAATAAGAATGATAGAAATAGGACATCATGATTATTATTATTATTATTATTATTTTAATCAAAACAGGACTTTAATTAACAGAAACTTTGTCTTCTGGATAGAAATGGTAATACTTCTGCAACAGATTTACTTGAAAAGTTGTCTTCTCAAATGAACTGCAATGTATCAATTTATACCTGTATTTTACAAAAATCAGTTTAATTTTCAAATTATGCTTCTGAGGCCCAAAGATACCAGGGCACAGCTTTGTATGTGTGTCTTTATTCTTTATCATTTTCATTTATGGTTTTTTTTGAGCAAAGGAAGTACTCTGCGTTTTCTGGAGTGTTAGTAGTTTCTGGCTATCTTCAAAATAGGTATTGAGTGTCCTTTTGTGATTGGCATTTGTCTGTGTAACTTCTGTGGATGCTGGCTGGAAAGAGGCACGAAACCTTTGCTTCTTGCTGAGACAATATACATCAAGACTTAACTGTGATATTTTTTCATCAGATAATTTAGGTTTATCTATTTTCCTTGTTTAACTCGCAAATTAGCTATTTGAAATGTTTTGCTGCTCTAAAATTCTCTCTGTAGAGAACATTAATTTGCAAGCAGCATCAGTAATTTAGCAGCATACATTTCACGGTTGGCAGGGCTGGTGTGACTCCAGAGAAATATTTGTACCCTTCTATAGTTATCTCTCTGCATGTTCATTTTGTAATCGATGAAATATCACAGCAGGCAAATCAGATACATTTAATATGACAGCAGCATCTTTCATCACCTCAGAATCTTTTTTTTTTTCCGTGCCTGCTGCTATTGCTGTGTAGAACTGAGAGCTCCAGCTTCCTTCGCAATCCAAAACTGAGACTAGATGCAATTGCTATTGCGATAGTCAAGAGAGTTCAGCTGCAGTGTTATTAACCATCTGCAGTGCTGCCAACTCCAAACATTTGAAAAATCACAATGTAAAATTAATTTCATTGCTATTGGAAGTTTATCTTCCAGTTTCTGAGCACAATGTTCTCCAGCATTTTTGCGATGGTAAAAATGAAAACTTGGGAGTCACCTGATCTGGTAAGAAATTTGCTTGTGATTAAATTCTAAGTAGTATTTGAAATACTGAGACACAGCCTCCTGGGATAACCTCCATGAAGTGTCCGTGTATGCAGCACATTTCAGTTTGTGTAACAAAGAAACTGAAAATGCGTAAGGCAGTAGATTGAATTCTCTATCGGCTTAATGAAAGATGTTATGTTTTTAGGAATTAGTTTTCAGGAGACCAAATGCTCCTGAGAATGGGTTCATATGTCTAATTTAAAATACAAAAAAACGGTGCTCAGTTGCACGAATAAGAATATGTTGGAGGAAGAGAAGCTGGACCAGTATTTCCAAAAAAACCTCAGTGCTATTATAGCAGCACGGCAGCAGAACTTTGTGCCTGGAGGCTGCCGCACGCCTCCGGGTGCCTGTTCGTGCTGCGGGTGCTGGGGGTGCCTCCCTCCCCGAGGCTGCAACGAGGCACTGTGTGAAAAACCGGCGGCGTTTCCTTGGCTCTTGCACAGCAGTAAGTCATGGGGAGAGAGGTTTAGAAGGACTGTGAGACCGCAGATATTTTTAATGTGTGCTTATACAAGTGCTACTGAGAGGTTTTGTTTTTTTTTCTTTTTTTTTTTCTTTTTTTTTTCCTGTATTAGCAGCTCTTGCTAGCCAACCCTGTAGTCTCTGTAGTGGCAAAGGCAGAAATAATACATCTGTTCTCTGGGCCAAAGTGAAGTTTTTAGCCACTTGAAAGGCAGGTCTGTTTGGGGTCTCCAAGGAAAGATAAAATTCTCATTGGAAAAGGAAGGGAGACCTTGTGAGTAATTAATTTGATAAAGGAGGATGGAGTAGGAATATCTACAGATAAAGCAAGTGCATCTCACTATATTATTCATTTCAGTGCAGACTCTGATGAAGTAACTATGCTGAGACATATTATCCCAAAGATGCACTGTGAACATTTCATTGGCTGTCTCCAAGGACACACTTTTTTTTTTTTCTTCCTGTTTTACCCTAAAATATATTTTTAAAAAAATCAGGTGTTTATGATGGACATTGTAAGCTGGAGCAAAGTGAACTCTGAAAATTGGCAGCTTTCTTACAGTCTGTGGCATTGTTGATAATGAGGGAATGCAGTTAAAAATGCATATTAATATTTAATTGAAGAAGATTCATGTAAACCCCAGCTGTGACCATAAAAGTCGGCTTTTTTCTGAGAGAAATAAAAGCAGTAGTTCCCCATGGTCTCATTTGATTTCTTTATGCAGCAGCCACCCACATGTTAGCATACATCTGTGTAGCCTTTTGTATACTTGCAGAGTAGAATGTATAGTGCTCAATCTTATTTTTGTATAAAATGCTAGTGACAAAATTGCGTATTGTAGGACTGCTTATGCTCAAAGATTTCAAATAACCATCAATGAGGTTTTCTCTGTCATTTTGGTGGTTGGAAGAATTGTACACAAAGAAATGTACAGCAGGTGGCACTATGCTGTAACCATAGAATGAGAGGTTTGGGTAGGAAAGATGTGTTCATTTAGAGTTTGTACCTATGTATGGAATTCATATTTTCTTGTAGTGATAGAGGATTAGAAGGCCGAAGTGTTTTAAAGCAGAATTGTGTGAACTTGTGTAGCATACACGTCAAGTAAAGCTTTGGTGGTTCTTTAGTAGTGATGTTTGGTGCTGCTTCCAGTGATCCTTTCAGCTTTCAATGAGGCTCTACTGCTAAATGCCCAAGAGCTTAGGTGTTACTGAAACACGGTGAAACTAAAGTCAGGCAACACACACAGCTTTCTTCCACTGCACCACAGCATATCAAAGTGCGGAGAAATTTTAAACAAGAGAATTTCCCCAGGAGCTTCTTCAGCTGGGTAGGAACTGCCAGGACAGAGTGTGGAGAGCTTACCATAAATGGTTAAAAATTGTGCTAGAACTACCTCTAACATGCAGTTCTGAATTTTATTTCTTCTTTCCCTTCAACTGGTAAAAACAACGACAAAGATCTCTTTGTAACATCCCCAGGTAACCTGATGTTGCGGAGGCTCACAAAATTGACTTAGGTAGGTTACAAGCTCAAAGGAAATTAATTCCAATGAAAAATAATTTAATACTCTGTCAACATTAGTAAACTACAGGTTCCACATGCCAAGGGGAATCAAATGCTACACGGCTGAGTTAAGTTTTAAAAAGGAACTAACCCAAAACTTGTTTCACTCGCCAGTCAAGATGAGGGCTCCCAACCTGGAGGAGTTACCTCAGGCGGCGTCCCCCCGACCCAAGGCGGGGGTCCCCGACTGCAGGCCCGCTGCTCCGAGGAGGAGCGACCGGCTTGACCCCTGCCCTCCGGCAGGACCCCGTTTGTGCCCTAGTCAAATCTGATCTCTGGTCTGAATTACAGTCTGAGGGTCTTGGCTTTCAACCGAAGTGTAGGTCTAACAATAGCCACTTGTGCAACCCTGTTGTGACCAAAATCAGCAGATGTGGTGGTTACCTGAGCCAGACCAAAGTCAGCAGATATTTGCCTGAACGAGCAGATGTTTTTATAGTTCACCAGAGACCAGAGTCAGTGGATGTTTTTATATATAGTCACCAGAGTTAGCAAATATTATGGCTCAGTGGTCTTTCCATCAGCGTGGGTGCAACTGCCACACCCGATGGTATATTAATCTATGTATTATTATTAGTTGTCGAAATACCCCACAACAATTTGTCCAACTTAACTTAACCAGGATATAAACTGTTTCCTGGCCTTGGGGTGAGAGACCTGATGGTGCTAGACCATAGTTTTTGCAGTGTTTGTGACTGACTTACTAAAAACGTTTTTAGTAAGTATTTTAAGAAAAAAATATATTCAGTGAATGAAAATCATACAGAGAAAGGAATAAGCTGAGGTGTGGCACATTTTCAGAGAATGGAATGGGCTGTGCCAGACCAGTAAGGGGAAAATAATAATACCATTATCTGCTGAGAATCCCACCCTCAATCTAATTCCTTTGGGTCTAAGAACTGTCATAACAGCCTGTGAAAGAGAAATGTCTTCTTGTTATGTATGTCTCAAATCATGTGAAAACTTCAGTATCTTGAGCCTCATACAGAAAGCAGTAAGAAGCCTGTAAAGACTTTGAAGTCGTTTCTGCTGATAATACTGTCAAGGAAACAAGACATTGCTGTGTATGTTGGCAGTGGTTTCCAGAAGCAGTGTGCGCTGTGCATGGAAGTACTTCCATCTGGTAGTCAGTCGGAGTCTGCTCCAGAAGAAAAATACAAAACGTTTTTAGGTTACTAGATGAACACCATAAGGAGTTTGCCAGAGGGCCACTTAGAGATGTAGGGGCAACTGAGGTGCTAGGAAATGTGCCAAAACTGTGAAATTTATCAACAAATGAGAAACAAATTCAGGTACGAGGAAAGAGTGTTCTGTGAAGGTGCTGTCATCTGCTCTTCAGTCCTCTTCTTCCCACCCCCCCGGCCAGTGTAAGAACACAAACTGACCTCGTGGCTCCATTCAGAGGGGAGCGATACACGTGATGATGATAGGCAAGGAATGGCAACCCTGAAACAGTCTTTTTTGGTTTTTCCCCACTTACACGTACATATTGAAGAGGCTTGATAAACCTGGAGAGCTTTTCACTGGGGGTACTGAGCAATTACGCAGCATCACTGTGATTCTGTCACCTCACTGGAATTTACCCCTTCAACTAAGTGTAGCCTTGACTGCCTCTTGTAGTGAGTTGAGTTGATGGCGTTTTGTGATCCGTACTGCTACGTGACTTGTGAAGGATCCGAAAGGCTTAGCAGGTGCAAGTTTTCTTTGTCATTCATGCCTCAAAATTGTGAAAGTTGGGTGTCAATGTTATGTGCGTCCCATGCAAAACGCAGAAATTAAAAGGTTTGGAGACCTTAGGATTATTTCAATTTGATGCCTTCTGAGTGTCTCTTCTGAAAGTAGATGGCATCTCTGCAAACTTTGAGCTACAGCCAACGACCTCCTTCTTGTGAAACTTACTGGTGGTGTGGTTCAGCTGCAGCCTGGTTCTTCTTCCTGAGGGGTCTTGGGGTCAAGTCATGAACAGATCTGGGGCTTAGGGAGTAAAACTGAAATAAAAGAGAAGGAGTCGTTGGCCTTCTCAGAACTGATGGACCCCAAGCAGAAACAGTCAGCCGGTCTGAACGCTGGTAAATTTACCAGTTCACGTCCTTTTGGTTGGTCAGGAGCGTGCCTTGTGATTGTACCTCTGATATAGGAATAATCTGCTGTGGAGGACTGTAATCCTCAGGATGCTTCATAATGCCCTAGGTGGCTGTAGTTCTTAAATTCTCTTTAAAGTATCAATTCTTAAATTTTCATGTTTCATTGCATCTTTATTTAGCTTTATAGGCAGAACTTTTAAGTCAGTGGAAGGTGTTTGATTCTTGTACACTTAAGTATATAGGAGTTAAAAAAGATACTTAAAGATCTAGTTGCTTTGCTGCCTTGCTGTTATCAGAATCAGAAGTTTGAAGTGGGAGTATGACCAAGAATGTGACGAATGCAAGGAATTAACTGTTTGTTGTCAGTAACCATGGAGTGGTGCAGATAAGGTCCTCTAAGCATGGCAAGTATTGCTTAAGAGTGTTTTCTTGTGTTCAGGTTAGTGTGGGAGATTAAATCAGGCTGTACTTACAGTGAGTTTAATGGCCTTTCTTGTTTGACTGAAGTGGTGTGTGATGTTAATCACAAAGCACTTCTGAGAACTCTCCATTAAAAACTGACAGTGATATACATGGGTAACTTCTTATGTGTAAATCTATTAGTAAATTCATCAGCTGCGTGATCCTGAGAAAGGACACTAAAATGCTTTATTGGTTTGCTGTTCATTGCATTGATTATTGAAGGCTCTTCTGAATATATTCCTCTGATTTCTGCTGCTTGCCATTTCATCATGGCAATAGTTAAATGACATTCTGCTAGCTCAGCATTCTTGTCCACACTGGATTTGTTGCAGTAACTGAAGGTGATTCCCTTTTGCAAAGTGGACGTAGTTCTCTAGAGAAGGGAATGTACTGCTAGCACTGATGGTCTGCAGTATTTTAATAGTGAATAGTCTTCACTTGCAATTACTTCTGGTTTAAAATAATGAATTAAGTAATTTTTTTAAATAAAAAAATTAATATATATTCATCTAAACTTTACATTTTATTGATGATTAAGCAAACCATTGCAAACTGAAATTAGATGAGGTTTGTATTAATTTCGACCTTGTAGTATGGCTTTTGATTGTAGCACTAAGGATTTTGCAATAAGTAAATGATTTTGAAGAAACATCTGTTTCAATTATTTTTCATGTCTTAAAAAGATGGACAGGGGAGAAAACTTGAGGAAAAATCATTAAATGATCCAGATACAAGATACTTAATTGACTTTTTTCCCCCATTTGAATCCAGGGAAGTTCTGATCAAGGAGAAACAAATCTTTGTCCTGTGATGAGTTTCTAGTCATGTTGTCTTTATTATTAGTGTCCAGACTGTATAGGGTAAATTATAGGATGAGGTTTCTGTCCTCTGTTAGTATTGAAATTGATTAATGGGATGTAAAGTAGTATCGATTTTTGTCTTTGAATGTCCTAGATTATTTAAATAGAGGATCTTTAGTACATGTTTATGTAACCAAATAATATAAAAGATTTTTCAGCATTTTTTTTTTTTTAAAAGATGTGCATTTCCACTGATGAATTGGTATCCAGAAACCCTACCCTCAGCAAGTTCTGCAATTCCTGAGCCGGGGGGAGCTGATAACTTCCTGACATGGAGAACTTAGTTCTGCATGAGATCTTTGGTCTAAGGAAATTACTTGGGGAAAAGAAAAAGAGAATAAAAATGGAGGGGAAAAAAAAAAGTACCTGTCAACTGTCACTTGTTCAGCTGTTTTATTCTAAACCTCCCAACATGTTTTCCTGAGGAACTGAAGGGTGTGATTTTTGTAATTCCTCGAAAGTCTGATGTAACTGTGCTGTAAAAGGGGCCAGACCCAGCTGTGGGGTGTTAAAGGGTTTAGAGCAGCTGCCTGTGAGGTCTTGCAGGTCCCAAGGGCTCCCTGGGCCTGTGGGAATCTCTCAAAAGCAAAGCTGAGTCTCAGGGAGAAGGTGTTCTACAAGCCCTCTGCTCCTGCATGCAACGTGTGAGCAGACAACCTCAGCTGTTATTTTATTAATTACCTGAATTTCCTTGAGTTCTTTTTTTCACACAAAGCAGTAAATATTGAATAGCAAGTTAAACAACAGTAAATGTGATTATTTCTGTTAACCATTGAACAGAGGCATGGCATCTATACTGATGTAACTTCTGTTTCTTTGTTCAGGGCTGTTTCTCTTTTGAAGTAGCAGTGATAACATAATAAATCAGGTCAGTCACATAACTAACCGGCTGTGAACGAAGGCATAATTTTCTGAAGCAGGAAAACCATGCTGGAGGACTGACATCATCTCCTGCTTGGTCTGAGTTAAAAAAAACCAAAAACAACCAAATGTTTCAGTGGAGCTTGATTTAAAAACTCATAGCCTTCTTGCTTCCACAGTGTTGGTTTTTTTCCCCCCAAAGATTTTAATAAAATTTTAGTAGACATTTCAAAATAAAATGACTGTTCAGATGGAAGCCTTAGAGATACAGTATATATTATAGCACATAGTATGTAATGTATTATTTGAAATTATGGAGTGATTCAAACAAGTATGGTTCACAACATCAGAACAGTTGTCTCTCCCACCTTCTTTTTCTTTGTGACTTGAATTCAGGTTTGTGAGATTTGCATGACATTGATCCTTTCCTTGGGCAATGCACAATTTCATAATTCAAGTGCGACAGCTGCTGTAACCATCATGCCAGCTGTCCCTGCAGATGCTCAAAAATCTACAGCTTCTCAAAGATGCATATATGTCCCTGGGGTAAACCATTTTTCCAAGAGCTAATGTATGAAGTATCTTTAAAGGGTCACTATGCTGGCAGTTCTGAGTGCGTAGTGTGGGTAGTGCTGCTTTTCTTGACTAAAAGCACTTCTGTGTTTCACCCTATATGGTCCATAGCAAAAAAAAAAAAAAAAAAAAAAAAATTAGCTCCCAAACGCCCAACAAAACAAAAAACCCAAACAGAAAAACCCTCCTGTCCATCTGTTATTGTTATTAACTAAAGGAATGGAGCTCTGAAAAATAAAGAAATAAATAATTTAGGTGGTAAAATTTGCCAAGCAGGGCACAAACTTCTGTCCAAGGCAGATGCTTACAGATTTGGTTTCCCTGTTCACCAGCCTGCGGAGGATTTACATCATGTGGAAGAGATCCTGGATGAACTCTTTTGTCTGCCTGACAAAGGCTTGTCCCTGCCTGGACGTTTAATGGGGCAACCACCAAGCTCCACTGCAGTTCAGCTGGTGGAGTTTCCAGTTAAGCCTTCTGAATTCCGGTCATCCCTTTTGGGCTGGTTTGGTGCTCATCCGTGGTCCCGATCAAAGGCGCGGTGGGCACACGGAGTACCTGGCTGTGTGCAGGCGCTCCTGTCTGACTGCGTCTCCCGTGCTGAGTGAGTAAGGTGGGCTCTTGCTGAACTGAGGGTCTCTGGTTCCGTCCTTGCATTGAGGGCTTTGCCCAGCTGCTGGGCTGCGGTGCTCGGATCCTCCGAGGCAGAGACGTTGCGTTGTTGGTTGTTGGAGCTCCTTGAACGATTCATGGTTTATTACAGAGGGCAAAAGACCTTTTAGTATGTTGAAGAGTACCCTGCATTCAGACTAGGTCTAAGGACCTAATGGGTCTCTATTAATTTAATTGATTATTTTGTATGTATTCAACAAATCATCTCCTTACCGTAAATCAACAATATCCAAAAAAACAAGGAAGGCTTCAAAGCATTTGTTTTGTCATGAAATAATAACTTGATAAGTAATAGGTACCCTGAACTAGGAAAGCAGGAATGTTCTACATCTGAATCCATAACCCGTACGTTTTACTGCTTCTCTTTCACGGCAAAGAAAGCGTCGGTCATAGGAATCCATTAATAAGGAATGCCTCTGGAGACTGACTTCCTCAGAACAATGACTTGGAACAATTCATAGCTAGAATGATCCTTTTTTCTCCCCTACCCCTGCTTACTGTGAGGTTGAAAAGTAGTAAATACAGATTGTATCTAAACTGGTCCTACCTGAAGTGAAGATAATCACCATGGTTGTGAGGCCAAGCCTAAGTTGGAATGGCATCCCTTTCTGTGACTTAAGTTTCCTGGATCCTACTACTCCTAGTAATTTTAGTCTTGCTGTTGCCTCTTCTTGGTGTATCCACTTACCTTCTGAGATACTGGGAACAGCCAGAAATCCTCTTACTCTGCTGTCTGCCATCCCTGTGGTATGGTGAATGTGGGAAGTGGGGAGGTGATTTTATAGTCTGGGTAATTCTCTGCCTGGAAAACACAACCAGAGAGAAAAGAGAATGTATTTCTAATGAGCCCCAAAATTATAAAAAGGATTATTTTGGAAATGTAATTAGAAAATTAATTGCTTTTATGTTTTTCAAAGTGCCATGCCTAGTCCCAACCATCTGTGCTTTACAAATGTAGAATTTTCCTTTGGGCATTCTTGTAGTTGAAGAAATTCTTCATCTAGGGGACCGTCAAAGACATTGGTTATCAAAATCTACTTCTCTTTCAAAAGGGTTTCTGGGTGATTCATTTCTTCAGGAAAACATGTTTTCGTTTTTTTTCTCCTTTAGTGAAATCATTCAGAATTCCAAAAAGAAGTAATTGTACAGGAAAGAGAAGACAACACGTGACAAAACTCAGAGTTTAATAAGACTTAAAAATATATGTTTTATAATCTGTTCATTATTTAGATTGGGGGCAAAACTTGCTAGCCCCAGAGCATGGTCTTTAATAAGTAGGCCTTTGATGTTCTTTTATACTTTATTAGTAAGTTGTAGCTATCAGGTGAATTTTTGCTCATTATTTCAGGAGTAGACATTGATTCTAAATTTAGAAACAATTTCTTAAGATCAGAAGAAAAAGAATCTAGCTGATGAACAAAGGTTAAATTAAGAACAATAAGTCACATCCTCTGCATGCTTTTCGTCTCGAGACCAGGAGATATTAAAGTACTATTTTGAAAGATCATTGTGCCATAAGATAATAATTTTATTAATCAGACTTTGTACTTGTGTCAGTTCTGCAGTTGGTGGTGAAAGCAAAGTAAAACGAGGGTACGAAAAAGCACTTCCAAAAGAGAATACAATATAAAACAAATGTTGCCTGCACCTATAAATAGCTTGGGGCAAGAATGCCAAGATCCAAGTCTAAGTCCCTGAAAGCCATGCTGTTTAGCATTTCCTTTTGATGCATTATAGACCTAAGGACCACGCCATAACGTTTGCTTAGCCTAGTGGACCCAAGTTTTCCTTAAAGGTTTGTGGGTGCTTTTGTCAAAGGTCTACTTTAAAAATACATTTCAAATTATACAGTTCTTTCTGGAATGGACATAATCAGTCTTTCATTGTAAATGGATGTGAAATAAGCAGCTTTTGAGAAGAAACACCTCAATTTTGCTTCAGTTGATGCTAGTTTGCAGCAGCTGTTTATGTCTCTAGGCAAAATCATTAAGATAATTCACTTCGATTTCCTGTACAACAGGTATTTTTGGAGTTACACCACTTGATTCCATCATGACTGTCGGACTTAATATGTCTGCAATGATACGCATCCACCATGTGCTCTGAGCTGTGATCGGTGAGCCTATGACCTTCTTGCTCCCTGTGCTCCGGGCTTTGTAACACAGGGACGTGTGCTGCCGAGTTCAAGTACAGGACTCTTGTCTGTCCCAGGTGCTGGGCTGGGGGAGAAGAGGCTTTGGAATCAGGGTAGAGCAGATACTTGATCAAACGCCAGCTGGGGTCCTGGCGCGTGTCTGTCTGTTGTCGTAGCCGTGCTAACGAGGGGTCTCGTTTTGCAAAATCAGATCTGCAAGCAGACTCTTTTGTCTCTGCTTCCTCCTCCCTTAGACTCTGCAGGCAGGCTAGAGGCGCTGAGTGCCTTTGCAGGCAAGCTAAGAACTTTGAGTCCCTGCTCATTACCAGAGATTGGGCTATCCAGAAATAAATTCGATTTATAAGCCTTTTTGCGACCATTCCATTTCCTTGTGTTCACAGGATTCAGTGGTGTTCCAATAACACATTTCCTTTTTTTTTTGAGGTGCCTCCAGAAGCCCTCGAACTAGCATCTCGGATGTAGATGCCCGCGCCCTTGGCATGGGTCTGCCACAGGAGAGGTGCAAGGTGCCCTGAATTTACTTTTGCTGTATGAGGTGAAGTTTGTACTCTCACAGGCTGGCCTGAGCACCACTTCGAAGGCCCCACACGTACAGTATGCACACAGCTGTCCAATTTCCAGGCTGCTACGAGGGGGTTGTCACCCATCTCCTCTGCAAAATCAAAGCTACTTTCTCTTCATTGTAGTAACAGATTTTAACCACTTATTACTGATTCTTATCAATTCCTGCTTGCTGAAAGAACAAACAGACTACGGATACTGCCATTGAGAGTTAGGTTTGTAGCCGGAGACATTACTGCTGATTAGTGTGATACCTAGATAATGGAGGAGCTTCCTGGGTGGAGTTAGATTCTTTTTATGGTTTGCTTTCATAAGATGGGATCTTATTTCTGCACTAATTTTTATCTCAGTGCTGGACAGTTGCCTTTTGCTCAAATAATGGCTCATAAAGTGTAAAAACTGTTTCTTAAATCTTCCCGTTTGCTTTGCTCTGGGTACTTGTTTTATGACTGTAGCTAACCTTTCAATAGGTGTTTAAGGTGGTGGGCAAGAAGTCAGCTGTGGTATTATTGCCATAGGGATAGAGAAAAAGCCCTTTGATTCCTCACTTGAATTCTGTGTGAGGGAAGAGAAGTGAAAAAACAACAGGGCTGAACCTGTAAAGAGAAATGTATGTTTGTGTGCATTTGACCTTTATGCCATGCAGTGGGCAATGAAAGTGATGTAATTGCGTTCCTTTAAAAATTCATAACATCACCACCTGCAGCAGTAATTTGTCAACTTCCGAAACCAATATGCCTTTTCTTAAAAGTAGTCTTTGTGTCCCCTCATTAAACAAAGAAAAGCAATGCTTCAGGGGGCACATGATCCACCTCTGAGGGGCTCCCTGTTTGAGGAGTTCTGCAGAGACCGAACATACACCTAAAATCAGCTTTTTGACAAACTGGTAACCTGATGTCGTGCTGCTTCGGCATGAGGGTGATAATTTGGGCTGAGCAAATGAACGTTTAGGTTCTGATTCGAAGGCATGAAGTCCTTTCACACAGGCCTTCAGCCCATGTCTCCCCGTGTTTGGTTTCTTCCTGCAGCTCTTACTTGGAGGACAAGTTTCTGCTGCTGTGCAGAAGGCTTTCCCCTTCCCCAGGGCTCTTCTGGAGGGCCTATGCCTCAGTGCGATCTGTCTCCTTCACGCGGATGGTATCCAGTGTTCCTGCCGGTGGTCGTGCCGCGTGGCACAACTTGCCACACTGGTACAACGCGCGGTAGCGTGG
This sequence comes from Leptodon cayanensis, assembly GCA_027564655.1. Taxonomy (NCBI): domain Eukaryota; kingdom Metazoa; phylum Chordata; class Aves; order Accipitriformes; family Accipitridae; genus Leptodon; species Leptodon cayanensis. Next base: position 1,439,552 of record JANXJC010000064.1, on the reverse strand, counting down.
GAGCTGCTTTCGTCTTCCTTCTCCTGTAAGCATCAGGGTGGCTTCTGCCCTCATGTTGTTTGCATCCTTTAACATACTTTGGCCAGTTCCCATGTTCTCCCCACATGCACCTTCTTTCCTCCCTGCACAGGCAGCTCCCCCCAGGCCCCTGAGCAGATGTGCATTCTTCTTCCCGGGTGGCAGCTGGCCTCTGGACGTGGTTGTGTTCTTCCCCTTCCCTCTCTACTTTCCCTGTTTTATTTTTCTTTTTGCTCTGCTGATGATATGAGTGAAGAAAGTGCCTGACTCCAGAAGCACACTGGGGACCAGCCAGGCGCAAGCTCCCGTCTGCTTGCAAAGGGCTTTTGCAGTGACAGGACTTCCTTTTATTTTATTTGAGCCAGATGCTGCGACTTTCCTTGATGCCACACTTGGACGTCCTTTGTGCGGTCCTGGCCGGGGGCTTTTGGGCAAGCACAAACCAGACGCAAAGAGGGCATGAACTGCTGAATGCCGTTGTGCGAGGCGGCGGCAGCCCGCCAGAAATGCTCTGAATAACAATTCCTGCTACAGAGAAGCTAATGAAAAAAATGGCTCGCAGAACCGCCTGCCTTGGCCGCCTGCTTTCTGCCCCGGCGGGGCCACGAGAGCCATGCTGGCACCGTGTGGCCTCTCAGGCTGCTGGCGTCCCGATTCCCCAGCCCTGACAAGATGGGACTTGGCAATCAGCTACCGATAATTGTGTCAGGTTTGTCACACGCGGTGCATTTCACTGTTCAGGGGAGACACCAGAGTGAAAGGAGTAGGAAGAAAATATTTGTCACATGATGGTTCTACTTATACATAAGCAGAGTTAGGGCACGACACAATGCAATCAATGCGATGCAGGCGAGGCTGTAATTTTAATCCTAGTCTGTGCTGCTTACGGGTCCACGCATACCATCCCAGCCCCGCTTGCCACCTTTTCTGCATTCCTGAAGACCTCTGCTGGGCTCTGACCCTGGGTTTGACTTCATCTCTGACTTGTTCCTTGCATTTCTCTTGGCGTCTTGTTACCTTGAAAATTCTTGTGATCCCCTGTAACGTCTCCCAAACTGGAAAAGGAAACACTTGAGGCATACCTAGTAAGACCACCGCTGAAGCCAGCAGACTGGGAGACAACCATTGCCAAAGCAGAGCAGGCTCAGGGAGCAGCTGTCCGGGTGACAGAAGTGAGGTGTTAACCCAGCAGCGGAGAAACCTTTTCTTCAACTGTGTTGGTGCTATTTTGATGCATCATTGGATTTTTTCTGCATATTTACGGGAAAGTGTGTGTTTGCATGTGTACCAGTGGAGTTTAAAGCTGTTGTGTTTATACCAAAAGGGAGTAACATCTGACATTCCCGTTAATTTATGTTATAATTCATTAAAATGAACATTTGGAAGTTAGGTGCAACTGGTCATGCTGTAATTTCCTATTTTAGTAAATCTGTAGAAATACAACATCTTCCCACTTATTCAGTCTTTTAAAAACTAGATTTCTACTCATAAGTCAACTTTTTTGGTTTTAACCACAAGTTTCTTGATCAGTTTCAGCTGCGAATTTTTTCCATTTGGTTCTGGAGGTCATCATCACCACTTGCATCCTTGATATCTATGAAAGAATGAGGGCGACATTATTAAAAACATGTTCGGGGGCTATGTGATTGTTAGGTGGTTTAGGTATCATCTTTCAAGACAATAATACTAAGCGACAAAGCTCCTATTTTCTTGCTAGAGCAGATTCTTTCATGCTGTTAGGTCTCTCTTGTCCTTTGGGGGGGGGGGGGGGGGGGGGGGGGGGGGG
>JANXJC010000064.1:1406852-1425805 GCA_027564655.1 Leptodon cayanensis | reverse complement strand
GGGCAAAAAACTATTTTTTTTTTTTTTTTTTTTTTTAAGACTGAAGTTGACCTTTTATAGTTGTCTTGCATCTCCATGAGTTCTCAAAGATGACTACTAATGGCTTTGAGACTGTTGAATTGTCACAAGCCAAGCCATAGCTTCTCTATTTGCAATAGTGAGGAAAATCTACCTCATGCAAATGTAGTGGAATTACCAGCAGTTGCTGAGATTTTGTCCAGGATGTCAGCAGTAGTCACTTGTCTTACATGAAGGTGCCATGACTCTCTTAATGGCCACAAATGACTGGTCCTTAGTTTTAGGTCCAGTTTTAAACTAGTGGAAGAGTCTGAGTCATATTAACCATAATTGTGACTGGGCAAAATAAATTCATTCTCTTTGTGCCTAACAGATGTTGATGTGCCTGTTAAAAATAAATACACATGAGTTTGGAAGGAGGCTTGCATGTGGCTTGAATATTACATTTCTTCACTTGCAGTCAGGCCATTAACATGATTTAAACATTATTCTGCGTAAATTTTTAAGCAAACGTGCACAGCCATTAGCATAGCCCCGTTTCTAGACAACCCCCCTGCGACAATTTAATATTGTTTCAAATACTGTGACTTCATCTGCTGGAACATTCACTGCCTACTAACTTGCTGAGAGTGTAAAAAAATGCTTGAAAATGTTTTCCCTTGGTGAATAATTGTCAGTCTGTGTATGACTCCTGATGTCGGCGATACTGTGATATTCGGCCCCTTGAGCTCAGACTGCCCGTCTAGGGGCAAAAGGGGGTGGATGAATGAGAAACAGAAAGTAGCTGGTAGGATGAGGCAGTGGTTAAGCTGTACGCATCATTTCGTGGTTTCAAGGTGCTGGTACCCCTTGTGACTCCATGAGTCGCTGTGATGCTTGGCTCGAAGTCAGCGGTGCTCTGCCCAGTGCGAAAAGCATAGTCCAACTTCTAGTATCTCAGTCCTCAGCTGATTTGGCACAGAAATAATGGAATGTTTTTTCACCTTCCATTTTGTGAGTGGGTGTGGATTTTGGTTTTCTTGTGTTTTTCCCCCTCTCTCTGTTTAGAAATACGGATTATTTGGAATGGTAGCCCACTCTATAGGTTAGCTTCTCATTGCACAAAGATTGAAGGACTCTGAACTCAAGACAGTTACTCGAAGAACTGAACAATATTGCCAGTATGGGACTTCAAAATATTGTAGAAGTGGGAAAAATAGCGGGGAGGGTAAGTGCAAAGAGTTGGTAGGAAAGGGTCTGGCTTTATTCAGATTTTGCCTTTTGACTTGAAGAATGTCTTTAAATTACATTTTCAAGCTTTTCTCCTAAATCTTGTATGCTTTAAAGTTGTACTTGAACTACAAGTTGAAATTCTCACTTACTTTAGTCCAGGAGCTGGTGTTAAAGGAGCTTACCAACTATTAGTAGGCACACAACGCCTTCAGCAACGTAGTTTTCAGGAACAATGCTGCCAAGTTAATACTCAGTGTCCCGTTGTCCCTTTCACCTCTTGGCAGTGGTATCAGAAGGGATCCTGGGAAGATTGGCTGCATTGGCAGGCAGGACCCATCTTATTAAATCAAATCTAAATCCTCAGTTGGTAAATTTAAATGTGACTCATAATTTTTTCTTTCCCTCAAGAGGTTATTAAATACACTAGGTAAAATAAAAGACAGAAGTGCTCATAAATCATTAATGCATGCATTAGTATAGGACTTTATTTTAGCCCAACTAGCATGGATACTATTAAGGAGTATAGACTAGTCTTCCTAAACCAAATGGTTAGTCTTTTTTCAAAATTAGCGACAGAAATTCTTCCATTCCTATGTTCTCGTTACAAAAAAATGGTTCCGTAATAGTTGTCAGTTCTGTAACACGGATATTAAAGAGCCATGATTTTTTAAGGCCAGATCTGCAAGTGTTTTTTCTCCCCCAACTCTTGCAGGCTTTGTTTTTGCCATTACCTGCCAGGTCTCGACTTTTGGACCCTGTGCTCGTGAGTAACAGTTGATGGCATCAAGGACATAAGCAGCAAAAGAAGGGGTCCTCCCCACCTGCCCTTCCATGCCTGTGATTTCCTTTAGGTTGCTGTAAAGCAACCCCTAAAGCTTGAATTCAGGATCTGACAAAAAACTTCTTGGAAGCCGGTGGAAGTTTTTCCCATTGGCCTCGGTAGATGGTGGTGTTCCAAGAACTCATTTTAAAGGTAACAGTAACCAAAATAAAAAATTTAAACATGCTGACCAAGAAAGAGTCTGGTCCAAGTATTTTGCATTTTATGTCTGAAATCAAACCGTGGACAGCTTAGATGGAAGCCGTGGCTGTGGGAATAAAAGGCCCTGTGAGTCAGCATGCTGGGCAGCGGTTTTACTCTGTTCAAGCGGGGTTCTCTTCATGAGAATAGAGGCGGGGGGAAAGAAAGCGTGAGAGAGGCTGTTTCTAGGCGTGGGCAGGAGGGAGCTTGATTTTATTCTCTGAGGAATCCTTCTGATTCCAGAGTAGCTGTATGCCTTGCGGGGAATCAGTTATTGGGACATGTGTTGGTGGGATGGAGATGGTGGATCTTTCAGAAGGGAATAATTTGGGACAGAAAAGAACATGCTTAGAAGCAACCAAGCAGTACTTCAAATTAACTTTTGTTCGCTTTTTGTTTCCTTTTTTCCTGGAAGATGCAAAATGCTTATTTTTCAACTTCCTTGTTTGTTTACAGTAGTTGACAACTCATTAAGAGATTCTAAGTCCTTTTCAGAGTTTTGCAATTCTTAAATTAGTCTTCTTACTTGGCAATTAGAATGAAATGAATTTTTATTCTTTGAAAAAAAGTGATTTAGTGTATCCACTGAGATTTGAAGTGGTAATGAGTTATGATGTCTTGTAACTGAACAGGATTTTTTTTAGCTAACTAAATCATTAAAAAGGTAGCAGCTGTATATATTTGGTTATTTCTTTTGTATAGCGACTCTGGTGTAGTATATCAAATGCAGTAGGAATATCAGAAAATAATAGCTATCCCTTGAGTAAACAGCGTTGGAATTTTTCCTTTAATTTTCCCTTTAAAATGCACATCAGTGTAGACTCAGCCCATGTTAAAAAAACTGATGAACCAAATTTTATGTCTGCGTACTAGTTAGTCATCCCTTCACACAAAGCTATATGTTTCCACTGGCTTCATAAAAAGAAAACTTCTAGTAGTTTTGTCACTGTATTAGAATCTCCACAAAAATAGTGTACGGGTTTACTTTTTATGTTTCAGCACTAAAAGTAATTCTAGGAGTACTGAATAGAAAGAAAATTATCTTCAGGTTCTGTATTATCTCAGCATTTTTAATTTCAAAACTGAATTTTTCATGACAGTTCAGACACATGGTTCATTAATGCACTTTTGGTGAGTCTTACTGATGTTGCAGTTTGTAAAGTTATTGTAAAGTGAAATTAGAGTAAATGTGACCTAACTTTGCAGTTCTGCAGGATCTGTAACAAAATGACTAGCAAATTAAGCGACTTCATCCATCTGTGAAATATTTCAAGGTCAAACCTTTATTGGCTACAAGATTTCTAACTAAAAAGACAAAGGATGACAGTGCTTACAGTTCGGTAATATTTGCTTACTGAGCGTGAAATGAAATTCAACAGTGCGGCATGTCTACATTTGTAAATTTATTGTGGTTGTTTAGACTTCTTGGAAAGTGAAATGTCAAGCTATCACCCTCAGCTTCCAGGATGTGATCTTTAGGTCCAACAAAAAAGTTGACTTTTTTTTTTCTTTAAATCAGTGTGAGATTATTTTCATTTCAGTTATGTTTTTCTTAAGTAAAACAAAACTTGTGACACAGCTGCACCTGAAGTTAGGACGTGACAATTCCAGTGCAGATGCAGCAACTGCTCATTATCGTAGTGCTTGCTACCACTGGGCATCGTGTTCAGCTCAGTGGGACAGGGTGCGAAGTTAAGCTTTTAGAAGATTTGCAGACTGAGATCCTATATCACAGAAGTACAAAAAGGCTGTGATCGCCACCTGGATAGGTAGCACATGCAATAATTTACAGGCAAGCCAATTCCAAGAGTGCAGAGTAGGATGGTAAATTGTAAATACCTGAAACACCTTTTTTTTTTAAGGGGTTAAACTCAGACCTAAGTTGTTTTTTAAGGAGAAAGAAGAATTTCAAATTCCAAAATAGTTTATTAGAGAATCTTAAATGTCAAGTCAGGACCATGGGATACTCTGCACAATACAGTATGAAACCAGGGAGAACGCATGAGTGTGTCTGCAGAATTGCTTTAGTGCTTCTGAGCAAAATTTTAATGGTTGAGTAATCAAAATACCACTAATTAACAAGTCAGTTTGTAAAATGCACATCCCGCCTGAATTTTCATCTTTTAGAACTGTTGTCTATAGATTGATACTGAGCATCTAAAACAGTGAAAATGCTTCTCAGATGGGATATCTGCAATTAGTTACAAAACTCTTTAGGATAGTGAAGTTAGCTGTGTTAGTTTTGTACACTGATAATAATTTAGCTGGTCTGCTGTAAAATTTCCTTAATTTTTTCTTTCATCATTTTGTTACCGTTGGCAAAACCTGAAGTCTTCAAGTATCTTGTTCTCTTGAATCTTGAGGTGATTAAATACGAGCTCTACCACTTCATGTACGTATTAGGAAATAAGAAACTTTCTCTTTGAGCAGTGTATTCATCTTCTGTGGCTTTCATAATTAACAAAGAGGAATGCTATGTGTTTCTTGATAGGCGCATTTTTTACTCAGGTGTCCAAATACATCACAGGGAGCAAAAACTCCAGTAGTTGGAGTTGCAGGTTCCTGCAACATAACCTGTAGACCAAGAAAGAAACAACGGCCGAAGATATGGATCTGGTTGAAGAGAACAGGGAAGAGAGTGGGGATGAAAATGTGTGTTAAAGTGGATGCGTTAGGGACGTCTTCCTGAGAACACCTTGACAAGCATTTGTATTTAACAATGACAAGGAGGGCCACAAGAGAGGAATGAAGTAAATCCTGAAGTACAAAGCATCATCAAAGGGGAGTTTGAAAAATTAGGCTGTTTTGTCTCTGCTAGTGCCACAGAGTGTAAGTTCGAAGTAATCTTTTGTTTGGGAACTATCAACTTTCAAAGAGAAGAAACCTCAATAATCCTATTGCTTCTGGAATGTCTGCTAAGGTCAATGTTCTCGTAGTCTTTTACAAACAAAAATAAAAGTATTTGTTCTACCCTGTATCATTACCCGGTGAAGGGTGCGACACTGAACAAATGATCACTTTATATTTAGTCCCACAATTTTATATGGCAAAGCTGTTATTGTAAGAGTGAATTTCCAGCAGAAAATGTCAAAACTCGTGGCAGAAGTGGATGAGTTTCACAAGCCCAGGATGTAATGCATTTTTTCCCCTGTGGTTTTCCTCTTAACATTCAAAACCAGACACACTGCTCTCATGGAGGAAAACAGAGCAGACAATTTTGAAGTCTATGTATTTGCTTTGTTTATATTTTCTTTAACCTCTTAGCAACAGCATAAAGCAGATTTTCTCTTTTTTTTTCCGGATGGAAGAAGGTGGACTTGCCCTAGGAAGCAAATTACAATCTGAACTGCAGAACCTGCTCTGTGCCCTTGGGATGGCGACAGAAGGGATGTCAAACCTCATCCATAAAGAGGTGTCAGCACCTCTCGTTTCCCAAACTGCTGTTTGGCATGAGGGAGATGAAGTACCACACTAATGTTCAGTGGGCCTTGCTGTTGTACCGAGAGCTTGTGGATGGAAACTGTGGTCCTTCAGTTCTGCAGACATGTAATACTTGGGCATCATTCATGTGAGGTTACATGTGAAGTTGTCCTTTTGCTTTTCAAGTCTGTGTTGTTCTTACTTGCTACGCTTTGCGGTTTCAGATTGTGCAAGGGCAACAGGAGTTACTTAAAACGCAGGATTTAAAAAGAAAAAGGGAACAACTGGGTGTGGAGGGTATTTAGAGAGAAGGAGAAGGGTTAATCCATCTGAACAACTGGATTCTTCATTGCCATCATGCTGGCCTGTGCCTCTAGGGCAGTGGACTCCAGATGGATGGTTTAATTTGCATATGTATTTCCATAGTCTTTAATTGTAAATTCACATGATCATAATGGCGAGTTTGTCTGTAGTTGTCTTTTCTTGACTGTTGAGCAGAATTTTCTTCTTGTCAGAGCTCACCTGCAATAAAATCTTTCTATTTATCTGCCGTGTCTTGACCCTGATAAAACATATGGGGCTCAGGATACAAATCACTTTCTGGATGCCTGTGTTTTTTCCCAGAGGGGCTTTTTCATTGCTCCAGTTCCCTAGTTGCAGTCTTCCCTGTCAGATTTCTTTCCTGTTGCCCATCCTTTACTACTTCTAACCGCTCCTTCAATTTATTAAGCAAATTACAGAAGTTTCTTGTTGCAATAATTCTTTACTCAGAGAAATGCACAGTACATGACCGGTTGATGTTTTCAATAATGAAACATAACAAGGTTTCACTGCTCCCAAATGGTTATTAAGTATTAGTAAGAGGAGGTAGAACACCCATCATGATGCTGCTGGGGAGTACAGCCATTCCTCTGCCCTAAAGAGTTTGTAAATCTAAATCTTTCATATGCTATCCCTGATACAGAGAATTGATATCAGACAGAAGATGGGCAGAGAGGACGATTTATAGGAGACGGCACGTGGAGGTTGCTTCTTTCTAGTGTTCCGTGTCGTGCTGGTCCTTTGTTTAAGATGAAACCTCTTTATGCCCATGGAAGTAGGGGGGGATATCTGTGGGAATATGTGTGTGTGTGTGTACGTAGAGCTACTGCTCAGTGAGGCTGTGGCCACGGGTGGCAGGACAGAGCCTCAGGCAGTAGGATAGGATGTACCTGTGGGAGGATGAGCAGGAGGCTCTTCCACAACCACTTTTGCTAATCTCATGAAGTGAAAGAAAGTAAATCCATTTAATGTCGCATAGTAAAAACTCTCTTGCATAAACTTTTACATGGAAAGAGATGTTCAGTGATGGATTCTCCTGTAGCCTACCTTAAATCTCACACGTCCCATTCAGGTCTTCCACTGTCAATTAACTGGGAAATCCCACCTACCTCAACCTCGTTTGATGACACCCTATAGCTCCTGTAGTATGCAGCCTAAGAAAGTATTTTGATGCTTTTGTGTAAGAACTTCATTTAGTGTATTTGCTAGGTATTTTTGTCCTAGTGAGCTGTAATTTAATTAATTAATTATTCTTTCTTTCCAGTGCTTTATGTACATTTTAATTATGGTTAGAATTGAAATGTGCAGTTTTTGAAGACTTGAAAATTAGGGAAATAGAATGGTTTTTACTCAGTGAGGAGTAAAAACCATATCCATATTCCAAAACACTTCTCCATATGTATTTCATAGTTGATTTGAGATATACTTTGTGCACAAAACAGACACAGTGTACAAAATCTTGGTAGTGTTCCCTCTAGCTATTTGCTACGTTTCTTTAGAAAGATGAAAACACCTTTAATTCAGACTTCTCCAAGAATTATGTTCTAGTTTTAGTATTTTAAAATATCAGTCTACTGCTTCAGCCCTTGAGGGGCTTTAAGTATGGTTAGAATAGTACTCTGGTTAGCTTTTCTTGTAGAATGATTATGGGTGTCATAAAATATTAAGCAAACTCAAACTTTTTTTTGTACTTAATTTTACCTAAGCTGTATTTCCTTGGTGCTGGTCAAGTTAACATTTGTTTCTGCATATTCGTGTATTCTAATTAGTCACTTACTTAAAGCCAAATAGGCTAGAAAGAGAAGAAGAAAACCAGAATGTATGCAAACTGCTTCAGCTGAATTGAAGGAAAAAAAAAAAAAAGCTTCTTTTCCCTGAAGCGTACATTCTGCATGAAATTCAACTTGACAAGTGACCCTTTCAGAACAGTGCTACAAAGATTTCTCAGCCTTCTCCACATATGAGAGGCAGCGTTCCTGTATTAAACCCACAAGCAGCCCCCCAGTTCCCTCTAAATGAATGTAGGCTCTTCCTCTATCCTTTGTGTTCTACTTTATCCTCATTCACTGCATTGGCATTCACGGTTATGTGCACACTTATATGTGAGAAAATGTTGCAGAAAGCAAAACCATTGGGAATGTTAATATGAAATAATATATATATGATAAAATACAATAAAGAACTCCTCTAGGTATTTGCTGGCAGTTGCAAGTGTCTTGAAAACTTGAGTGTTCACTTGAAAAAAAGAGAAAAAGAAAAAAGATTTGCCAGTTAATTTACAACTAGGTGACAGAAAAGCTGAACTCCAGCTCTTAAGTCTTGTGTTCTTTAATTCAGGAGCAGAAGGAAACAATGGTCTATGATTGTATGTCAGCAGTGAATAACAAGAATGTATGAATGATTTGTGAAACTGAGTATAATGCATTAAAATCAGAGCAAACTGCTAATTTAACACTATGTAAAAAGTATCAGATCTTAAAAATGACAGTAGTGGATGAGCAGTATTTTATCCCCATCCAGTTCTCATGCAGTTGTCAGCAATATTCCAGAGAGAATGCACTGGTTATTCTGTGTTTTTTTTCTATTGTCAAATGAGGGAGATGTGCAGTGTAATATTTAGTATGTCCCATGCTTTCAGTGGTCCCTCGGGGTGTCTTCAGGAAGAGCACAGAACTTGCATTCAGAAGCTTCCTTCAGACAGAAGGGTTTTGGGTGGTACCCCGGGGGTGGTGGGCTGATAGTTTCTCCTCACACACAATATTGACTTTGTACACGACACTGCTTCTGCATAGACGGACCATATGTTCTTACAGTGCTTGGTAGATTGTAAATTACAGGCATTTGATAATTTTCAAATTGATAAGCTCCCATTTTACACCAAGGTATTTAGGGCAGATTTTGAGTGGAAAATTGCAGCCTTAACACCAGCAGTTATTGCACGTAAACAAACATCTGCTCTTGAAAAACTAGAAGGTCAGGCAAGACGATACTGTAAGATGAATGAGGGGACTAGTTCTTTTGTCTGTTATTGCTGCTCTCCAGAAACAACGACAGCAGATTTTCAAAGACATCCTCAGTTGAAAGAGAGCCAGAGAAGAAACGGTCTGTTCTTCCCTTTTGAGGTTTGCCATATCTTTATGGTTAGGGGCTTGAGGGAGGAGGGAGAAGACCTCTTTTCTCTCTTCAGCCAACCTCCAAGAACTGTTTATATTCATCTTAATTTTTGAATTGTGCATTTGTAATTTTGTTGTTTTCTTCCCCAAGAGAGTAACCTGAAGCAGGTAGGTCTCTGCGGCTGCAGTTGGGTGCTCTTGTACACGGTTGCCTCCCCGCGGGAGCGTTCCTTCCCCCAGCAGAAGGCTTGTAGGGGCTCCCCACAGAAGCAGAGGGAGGTGCAGGAGGGTTCTTCCATCTAAAATGTTTTTCTTAGAAACAGTGAAACATGGTCATGAACAGGATGCAAAATACCTGCTTAGAACTTAATATTTGGTGCCCGTTCCATTCTGTATTTATGATACAAAATGTTAGAGAGGCTGGCTTCTTACACAGGCTCTGGGTTCATCGTGTTTGCAAGCCCACTCAAATCAAAATTCTTGGTAGATATTTACTACCTTAGTGGCTTATCCTTGGATACCAAAATGTCTTTTCTACTGCTTTCGCCAAATACTGGAAAAAGTGGTGTAGAAAATAGGTATGTCACCTGTGAAAGTTTACCTTGATAACTGCATAGCTAATTTTGTGCAAGTAAGATGTTAAATGCAGGTGTTTTACATGATGAGAGAACTAATCTCTGGTATGGGTACAAAGGCAAGTTAAAGCTTAAATGCTGACATCTGTCTTATAGAGAATTATCCATGGCTGCAAAAGCATTTATGCCTCAGCTCAACTATTTGAAAAGGATAGTGTCATAATGGCATATTTGTTTTATTACTGACGTGAAGTCTTTTCCAGTAAGTCACTGACCTGAGACAGATCCAGTTTGGTGGAGCTTCTTCTTAACTTAAAAAAAAATTAGTTATGAGAACGGAGAATGTAAATATTATCTTGGCATAATTTTTATTATGCAAATCATGCTGGAGACAGCATGACAACCTTGCTGCTTCTAAGGAAGCCACCTTAGAAATGGCAATAGAGCACTTGCTTTGATTGGAGTGTGTGTTCCTGGAGAAAGGATGAGCCAAAGAGCTTGAGACATCTTTACGTTGGAACTTCTGTTGTGGCACTGTAACACCAGAAAATTGATTCTCTGAATTCTAGTTCAGAGAGAGCTTCAGAATATCAACCGACACCTAATTTTAGGCCCTCTGGGCGCAATTATCCTATTCCCTTTGTCATTAAGGGATGAAACTCGTTGTCATTGCTGATATTTTGTGTTTTAAAAATTTGAAAGCCAGTGTTTGTTTGTTTCTCTGCTCCGCCCATAAAATCAATATGCCTTTTTGGAACTGCAGTGTGTGTCTATTATGTTTCTGCTTTTCTATTCCTTTTCAAGCAGAAGGTTGAAAGAGCCATGTTCATTTCCTTGAAGGAATGAGTTGTTTGCCACAAGAAGCTGCAGAGGGGTGAATCCTGGGCAATGGGGAAAGCAGTAGTTCACTGTTTGGGTCTTTGTTTCTAACTACAGTAAACCGTGTTTCTGAAACCGAATTCTCTGCTTATACCTTTGAAAGTAGGACTATGATAAAATATTTACAGGTATGGCATGAGGAGTAGCTGATGAGTGTCTCCAGTGTTCTCAGCAAAGCAGCAGAGGTAGTACATAATGTGTGTGAAACATAAGTTTTGTTCAGAAATCATTATAGTACAGTAAAACACTAAATACTCTGACTCCTATTAATATATAACAACATTGCCCTCAGTTAAGGTATTTTCTTCTCTTTAAATTGCCCCAAATATCAGAATATTTTAGGGCAGGTAAAATCCTATCAAAAGCTCAGCTTGTTCTAGGTTTAAAAAAAAAAAACAACTAAAAAATGCTGCAATTGTTGGTCTCTGCTGTTTGCATTCATGCAAAAGGAAACAGGTGTATAATAATACATGCTGGCAAGACTGTCAGCATGTGTGTTAGAAACTGTGAGCCTGCTTCTGCGCCTTCAGTGTGGGAGATGGAGCCTGTCCTTTGTAGACAGTAGTAGTTGGTGGGATATAGTGAAGGGCAGCAGAGCTTGAAGCCCCTATGCTGATCCGAGCAGTGCTCGTGCTCCCCCTCAAGCCCTTCATGCTTACATAGAAGGTAGGTGGGAACCATTGCCATGAGCAGTGACCAGTAATACCATTTAGTGCATTTTTTCTGCTTTACGACATGAGCCGTATATGTATGTGATGCACCTCATGAGCACGGGGAGAGTAGGGAAGGTGCATTGCGCAAGGTAATGACATGCTTTCCAAAGCTCAAAATTCACCCAAATTTAGATCAGTTCTTTCTAGAAAACGGCCAGGCAGTCGGTGTACTACATCTGGTGCTTACGGTGCTAGCTGAGATCATTTGGTTGCTCCCTTGTCTGCGTATTTGCTGTGTTGGTCTTGTTACGGAAAGGACCGAAGTCTCCCTGGGGTGCGCTGATACCGGGGAAGCTGCTTCTCCAGCAAAAGCTTCTGCTGCAGCAGCAGTGTGTTAAGCAACAGCGGTGCTGGAGAAGGACGTATTTCCTTGATGGAAGCCAGGTGTCTGCTAGATTCCAGTTTTCGGCTCTCGTTTAGAGGACAGTTTAAAAGCGAGAAAGTTCTACATTTTCTCCTTTTTAAAAAGTAGCTGTATCATGTTGAGTTGAACTTTATAATTTAACTTTAGGCAACAGTGAGGCCTGCAAGACTTCTGTCTTCAAAATGAATGTTTCTGACACCTACAAATAACTTTTTGCACATCTGTCGGGGAGAATGCTCTACAGGAGCAAATGCAGCATCAAAACAATATTTCCCTCTCTGAAAAGAGAGTGCTGCTTCTGCTGTAGGCTTTGGTTTTTGTGTTTCATGATACTAATGTAGTGGTTTTGCTGCTTGGTGGCAGAGCACAGAAAAGACACGTGAATTGAAACCTTCAGAACGTACAGTGATCCCTTCTTAAAGATCCATATAAAGAAGTTTTATTGGCTTTTTTATTTTTGGTAACATGCCTGTAATATTTCTCTAAGGTCTTTACCCTTTGAAAGTTGAAAGCTGTGTGATACAAACAGACTTGCAATAAAACACAACCTCCTTATAGAAGTTAACACTAAAAATAATTCTGGTGGTGCCCTTGGGGTGTTCATCAGCTAGTGACAGCGGCTGCATTTTCACAGTGGAAAAGCAGGGGCTGGTAAGGTCAAGGAGGATGAGTCTGTATTCCTGTGGGGAGCTTGGTAGGAGCATCCAGGGTTTTTTGAGCTTTTATGGATGTGTTTTTGTGACAATATTGTTTTAAAATACCTGGGAAGCTGGAACAAGCCCAAAAGAGTTCCAGTGCCTGCTTTCAGTGTGCGTTTGTTTTAGGGCCCTCAGATAGCAGGTCTAGCTGACCTCTAATAATAACTTACATGTTTCAAAACTAGAAAATCCCAACTGAATTCTCATCAATCTCTGCATACTTCTGTTGAAACAATGATAAGTGGTAATCTTGGCTTTTGCTTTACTTCTTTTATGCTTTTAAAAACACTGCCCTGGTTTGCTCTTTGCAAAATGACTCACTGAAATGTCTGCATCACCAGAAATTAATCCCACCTCTGCATGCTCTTCATTTTGCAGAGGATGATCCTGTAAAATCTGTTTTACAGGAAGACTCTCTGACCTCCTTATGCTCATAGGTGCAAAATGGTATCCCGGGTGAGCATGGGTACAGGTGACCGTGTTCGGCACGTGGTTTGACTGATGGTTCCCTGACTTGTGCCAGCAGACAGGAGGGGTCCTGCTGGAGTAGAGACCTCACTTGGGTTGCGGGAGCACGGTCACAAACCCCCCCCTGTGGCGGATGTCAATGTGATAGGATTCAAGCACGCACTGCTTTTGTTCTTGTGCGGGAGGGGAAACTTCATCAGAAACACAGATGAAATTCCAGCCTTATCTTAGGGAACGCGTGTGGGATTCAGGCATGCAGCGAGAGAAGAGAGCCAGCCCCTTTTCAGGCTTTTTGCTCCTGTCATCCTGTGCGAAGGATAGTCTGCCGTACCTTAAAGTTTTTAAACTCTGCTGGGATTTTAAATGAGTATCGGCGCAGTATGCTTGTGATGTCGCTTCCTTTGTTTGCCTATTGCCATATAGCCTGGCCGGCTCTATAGGAGACCTGTCTGTGGAGTGCCTTTTAATGTTTAGATCTAGCAGTGATTAGAATACACTAATGCCCAGTGGGTATATGTGTCATTTTTTAACAGCTGCTGAGCTTTCTCCCTGCTGCTCCAATTAACACATTCAGCACGCACTTGCCGGTGAGTGGGCTGTGTGTATGGATTAAACCACTTTGCTATTTATTCATCCAGCATATGTAATGCCAGAAATGGATTGGCATGTTTCCTTTTCTTGCACTAAACGAAATCAAACGGGCTCCTGAGCCTGTGCCCGGGTAAATACGAGGGCAGGGTTTAACTGGCAAATGAAAACCTGTTTTGCCTTGAGATGTGGTTCAGTCCATTGACTAACATCGATCCCCGCCTCCCAGCCCCTCTTCAAATGATGGAGACACAGG
Organism: Leptodon cayanensis; assembly: GCA_027564655.1. Classification (NCBI taxonomy): domain Eukaryota; kingdom Metazoa; phylum Chordata; class Aves; order Accipitriformes; family Accipitridae; genus Leptodon; species Leptodon cayanensis. Next base: position 1,412,159 of record JANXJC010000064.1, on the reverse strand, counting down.
ACAGGGAGCTCTCAGTGCTGGGCTTCCCCTTGCTGGCAGGCAGGTCTCTTCAACTTTGTCCTCCGCTGTTTAATAACTGCTTGAAATCCTGACTGTCTCCTTTAGCTTTAATATTTTCTTCCTTTGTCTATTTTCATGTTGAAATATTCTAGTCAGCAGATTTGATAAAGTCTACCCTCCACCACCCCCCCCCTTTTTTTGTTTTTGAAAGGGAAAACAATATGCTTCCTAGTCACAGCTGAGATAAGGGAGGGTTTCTTGGTGGTACCGGAGCGGCTGGTCGGAGGCTGCAGCTTTGCTCTGGTGCTTGCGTTTGGTTCATGCTGGGACAGCTCTTTGTGAAGCAGAGGGCGAAGGGGGCTGCCGGCCGGTGCTGCTGAGGAAGGAGATGGAGCGCTTCTTGGGCTTCGTCAAGCAGATAAGGAGATCGAGAAGAAGAAAAGGCAAAAAGTACCGGCCAGAGGAGGATTACCACGAGGGCTACGAGGATGTCTACTATTATGCCTCAGAGCATTTTCGAAGTAAGTATTTTGCATAACCTCATTTTCCTTTGGTTGTGATAAATGTTATGCTTTTAAGATTTTTAAAAACCCTAAACCCCCAAAATGCAAACGATATCCCTCCCTTGGTAGAATCTGAGCCTCATGTGAATATTAAAAGGTCGGTCCCTGATAGGGCTTTATCTGGCTGTGACTGCTGATGAACAATACAAAGCAGCTGAAGTGGCACAGCTGCTCTCAAAGTAAGCGGGGTCTGTCTGCAAACCCGGTGAGATTTCAGGTGCAGTTAATTGAGTCTGCTGGAAACGTTTTGTTGTAACACTTGGTGTTGAGAAGCGACAGGGTGGTGGTGGTAGCCCTTGTAGAGTGCCTTTGGAAAGCCGCATGGATGTTTTTAAAGCCCTATAAAGACAGGAGTCACTCATTGGTAAGTTGGAGATTAATGGTTGTTACCGAGGGAGAGCCAGTCCTCCGAGCCTCTGCTGTGACCTGGTCTTTTTGGTAGTGAGTAACTCAAGTGGGCTGCTTCCACGCTGCAGGTCCAGGACCACTCGTGAGGAATTACATGGTGGGTTTTGTTTGCTTTACGCTCACGTGACAGCAGCAGCTCTCCCCAAACCAAAATAAACTGCCTGCTCAGAAGTCTGTGCAAAGTATGCCTTGTTCCCTGCAGCTCGTTCGGGTTTGTCCCCTGGACCTGTCAGGCTTCGGAGCTGCCGGACTGCCTTGGGCTTCTCCCGGAGGAGGGGACGTGCCCAGAGGTGCCCCCAGGGACGGTGGGAGGGAAGCCACGCTCAGCCCCTGCCCGGGGTATTGGGCAGCGCTGGCAGGGCGAGGTGTCAGCCGTAGAACCAGTCATGCACAGAAATTACCTTCTTAAAAGGTTTCTGCTGTTCTGGCCGGGGGTTTGGGAGCTTTGCAGTGAAGCTGTACCTTTTATTGAGCAGCTGAAGTTTGATACACTTTTTTGGTTGTTCTGTACTATGTTGAGCAGCTGTCGGTATCTTTTTTGCATCATTTGGCTTCGTTTCCACTTTGCTGAAATAAATCATAAGAACCTTATATTTGTTTTAAGACAAAACGATGAATGTGATTGTGCCTTACAGCACCAGAGTACTGCTATCCTGTGGAAAATTAGGAAGCAAGAGATTTTCTTCTTGGTTTTCTCCCAGTGCTCCATGCTTGCCTGTCTCCAAAAGTAATGTAGGGTGTTTGGTTGTTTACTGGGTTTCTCCTTAATACAATCTTGATCTCTTTCCATTTTTAAGAAAATTCACCATGCTGATAATCTTAGAATTTATCTATGTTGTTAAGATGGAGTTCTTATAAGAAAAAGACCTATTTTGGGGACAATGCAGTCGTAACAGGTAACACATTAACATAAAATCTTGTACACAAGAACTGAAAACTTTAAATCTACTTAGCACTGAAAAATGTGAAAATGATACATGTTAGTGAAAGCACGTAACTTTTTCTTGCTTTAATATGTAAATCAAAGGAACGTGTCAAAGCAGTATGTCAAAATATTTCCCTAGCTGGCTGTTGTTGAAGGTCTTTTGAATAAGAAAGCAAAACCCCTCCAAAAACTGTCACATGTAATACGGATTTCTTGAATGCTGATTAATAAATTATTAACTGTTGACTTAATGTAAGGCACTGAGATTGAGCCAAATATTTAATAGGTTTTTCCTTTTATTCTACTTAGAAAATAAAAGGATAGTACACACTTCAGCCTGTGGAGGTCATAAGTATTTCAGACTGGATGAATCTGTGTCAGATTTTGAAGTGGTGTGTACAACAGTGATCACAATCCTTAGACTGAATGGTCAAAATAGTGCACAGTCCTATGGAGCTGGGTGCATAAGGAGTTTGCAACTTCTTGCAGTTTAACATGTCCCAGGAGATTTGAACCGTGGACTCTTTATAGAGATTCCAAATCAAATGCAATGCTCCTCAAGTGCTTCTTTTGTCTGGTCTTTCTGTGTGCTGTATGTGTCACCGTTTTGGTTCGATAGGTGTGGTAGCTACTTAAAGCAATGTACAAAATATGAAAAGATGCTGATGGTGCTACTATGAATGCTCTCTTGAAATTGAATTTAATATAATAGGGACAATGAAATGTTTCATATTTAATTTAATTATGATCTGGTGTTATGCCGTTTACAGTGCAAATTTAGAGTAATTGCAGAGCTTTTACTAGCCATTCCTTCTGCATTTGTATGCTTAGAAGAATGCGTGCTTGAGAATAAGATTGTATATATTGGTGTGATTTTCAGAATATCAGAGCTAGTGAAATCAAAGACCTGTTGTTCATCCAACTGAATGGAGTTGGAGCTTGTTTAGATTTAGTTTCCTCTCACTGCATTGTTCTCCAGCCCTCCTCTGTCGTCATTTATGAGTTACACATCCAGTTAGCCAGTGCATTTGAAGATTGTCTGAGCCAATCACTTTATGAGCTTGTTACTCTCTCTTCCCCACTTCGTAGTATCGCTTAGAGTGTTGTATGGAGGCAGAATTAATGGAAAAATGCAGACACTACATTAGAATAACCAAAGGATCAAACAGAAAGAAAACAAAGTTAAAAATAGAATAGGCCTCTGGGAATCAGAGGGAAAAGGTGACTTTAGTTTGTCCTCAGCCCAGCTGTGCCTGGATATTGGGATATTGTAGCTCCTGCTGTTAGGTATGCTGTCTTTACTTCTCTGAAGCTTGTCGTGTCATGGAGGACCACATTAGCTGTGATATTGGGACACAGCTGGATGAAAGGAAGGTGCAGTAGTGCTTACAGCTCCCTGGGTAAAAAAACAGACCCCAGCTCCCGAGTCAGATGTCTTTTTGCTTGTACATTTCATCCATTTGGGTTCAGTTAAATGGATGTCCTTGTTTTGACATGCAACATCACCTCTCCTGTCTTTCTGAAGAGTCTCTTTCTGTGCAATGTAATGCCAGAATAACTAAAATAATAATTTTGGTACGCAAATACATATTGACATTAGTAGTGCAGGTGTCATTTCAGTGAGACTTTGCAGTGTTAACATGGTGGGTGATGAAATTGCTACCCAACCTACTCAGACAAGTTGGTGCTTATTGCATAAAACGCTTTAAAAAGCATTATATTTATCTTGCACAGCATTATGGCACTGCCGTTCAACTTGTTCCTTTTAATGAGGCTTTGCATGAAAAAGCCCTTTGTTACATTATTACCAAGACTGATAGTGAACGTCAGGAACACTGTGTAGCAGAGCTGCCTGGAACGCTTCCAAAAATGACATACGTCCTTTCTCTGGAGTCAGGATGTTTTGCCAAGTCATTTGAGTTTCAGCCTAGTCTTGAGCAGGAGGGTGGTTTTGGGACCCAGCCTGATTTGGTCACCTCTGACCAAAACAAACACAGCCCCATTCTTCCTCCACCCCAGTCTGATTTTACAACTAAGTCTTTTATTTAGCAAAACACTTGGAAGGGTTTGGGTTTCTTTCCAAATGATTTTGGAACCTCGCAGGTTGCACAAAATGTGATTGTCGCGATCTGCCCATGCAGGTCCAGAGGGCATTGCTGTGAACGCTTACTGTTAAATTTTGTCTCATTTATGTTACTTCTGGTTTCTGTAGTCCATCTCCTCCTGAAAGATACTCTGTTTTCTTTGGTGGTGGTTCTTGTCATGTTGTTCCTCCCAACATGATGTCAGCAGCATAGTCCATTGGCATAGAGATTTTATTTTCTGTGTTGATGCAATGAAAATATTGAAGAATGATCTCAAAAACCGATGTCTAAAGAATTCTGCTAGTAAACTCCCACTAACCTGAAAGGTCCCATTTTTTTAGCCCTGCCCTTAAAATGTTCCATTTAGTCACTCAGAGTCCCACAAATAATTTTCTTCTATCCTTTGTCAAGGCCTAGTATACGTTGTTTGACAAGAGCATTGATATTTTAGACAAAGTAGTCTGACATAGTGTCTCTGTGGTAAAGTCATGTTATCGTTTTTCTGCTTGATGCCCTTTATTGATACTTCCACAATTCTTGTGTAAGAATCACCTGGTTCCTCAGTTTTAGGACAATCAACCTCTTTGAATTTGCCTCCAAAATGCATGTAATCATCTTTTCCCTTCTTTCCATTAATTGTCCCATCTCTTTCCCGGTGTCATCATTGGAAAGTGAAGGTAAGGTATTTGACTCCTAGCCTAGCAAATAAGGCAAAATGGAAAATCTGAAAGTTTTGTATAACTCAGAGTTGAAGATGACCTCTTGGTTGACTGAAATCTGGGAATAATTAGTTGAGATCATAGAATCACACAATGGTTTGGGTTGGAAGGGACCTTAAAGATCATCTAGTTCCACCCCCCTGCCATGGGCCGGGACAACTTCCACCAGACCAGGTTGCTCAAAGCCTCATCCAACCTGGCCTTGGACACTGCCAGGGATGGGGCAGCCACAACCTCTCTGGGCAACCTGTTCCAGTGCCTCACAACCCTCACAGTGAAGAACTTCTTCCTTGCATCTAATCTAAATCTACTCTCTTTCAGTTTAAAACTGTTACCACTTGTCCTATCCCTACAGGCCCTGATAAAAAGGCTTTCTCTGTCTTTCTTATGAGCCCCCTTTGTATATTGAAAGGCCACAACAAGGTCTTCCTGGGGCCTTCTCTTCTCCAGGCTGACCAACCCCAGCTCTCTCAGCCTGTCCTCATCGGAGAGGTGCTCCAGCCCCCTGATCGTCTTCGTGGCCCTCCTCAAGCAGGTCCATGTCTTTCTTATGTTGGGGACCCCAGAGCTGAAGGCAGTACTGCAGGTGGGGTGTCACGAGAGTGGAG
>JANXJC010000064.1:1396289-1406602 GCA_027564655.1 Leptodon cayanensis | reverse complement strand
CCTGTCCAGGTCCCTCTGGATGGCATCGCTTCCCTCCAGCGTGTCGACCGCACCACACAGCTTGGTGTCATCGGCAAACTTGCTGAGGGTGCCCTCAATCCCACCGTCCGTGTCCCCAACAAAGATGTTAAACGGCACCGGTCGTGATACCAACACCTGAGGAATGCCACTCGTCACTGCTCTCCACTCGGACATCGAGCTGTTAACCACAACTCTTTGAGTGCGACCGTCCAGCCGATTCCTTATACACCAAGTGGTCCATCTGTCAAATCTACGTCTCTCCAATTTAGAGGCAAGGATGCCATGCGGGACAGTGTCAAACGCTTTGCACAAGTCCAAAATGAATATTGGGCATATGATAGACTATTTGGGATGATGTCAGCAGAAGAACTCCACTTGCGCGTTATTCACCAACACAACTCAATGTTATGGTGCAGAAACTCCCTCAGGTGCCAAAGCCTTACTAACAAATGTCTTTGCATTTCATACCCTGGGTGGCTTTAAAGCTGTATTAAATATTGATAGAAGAGACTTGCTACTGAAATAGCACTAAGACAAAACACCAAAGGAAGTGATATGCCTATGGTTTTGTAATGCTGTGGCCAGTAGCAGCATCGCTCTTGTCAAGATTTTCTCTATTTCGTAAATTGGTACAAATAGTTCTTGTTTGCAGCAGTCTCATAGATTTGATTGGGGTTGTAAAAGAGTTAATGGTTTTATGAGTAATGTGGTGACAAGGGCATTGAATATCTGTAGCTCGGGTTGCAGAGATGTTAATTGATCTTAAGGGCGAGGAATGCAGGACAACCGCTTTTCATTTTACAAAGAGTGTGCATTGCTAGTCTGCAGTTTAATTGGGGGTGTGTGCGGGGGGGAGGGGGGTGTCTCCTCCTGTCACAGATCTTGTCTTGTCAGTACAGTAAAACCTCGGCTTTCACTGAAACTAAAGGTAATACATTTGTTGCAGCCTAGAAGAAAAAAGGCTTGGTAACTTGAGCAGAGAATATGGCAGGCCTTGAAAATACAATGAAAACAATCTTTTTTAAAACAGCTAAAGTTTATTAAAGCTTCTTATTTCCTTCTCCTTAATGACTGTTTCATGATTATTGGACCCTGGAGATTTTCTTTAATGGATTATAGTTCTTCAGTACTTCTGTCTGTTTTCCACAGAAATCTTACATTTTTTTTCCTAAAGCAGTGGTGCAGTAGCCAGTTTAAGTTTATTAGTGGTAGGATTACTTTTTTAAATGACCTTTTGTGGCTTTTTTACAAGTGGCCCTTAGACTGCTGGGGCAGCACAGAGCATGGATGGTAAAACATTGCTTTAGAGTTACTTGAGGGAAACCAACTTATTTATTTAAAGTCGCTGAAATAATGAGACCTGGGTTATATAATTCTTTGCACGAAGTGTAAACACTTCTCCCTGCTAGCAATTACGACTATACCATTTCTGTGCTACTCTTCTTTCATTTACTTTCCAGTCCTATTCTTTACTGAATAATTAAAGATCTTGATTTTCCCTGCTCAAGAAATGCATTCGTTATAGGCCTTCCTCCTCTTACAGTAGCTGCTGGTGTGAGGTTGTACCTTCAGCGTTTTAGAGAATTTGGCACCCTTTATATTTTAGTGTACCTAGAATGTATGATATTTAGGTTCAAATGGTGAAATTTAGAGAGATGTGGACTTCCTACTTCCTGAAATGATGTGTAAGTTCATGGTTTTAATCATGACTTTGTCAGTTTACATCATGAACATGTAGTGATGCGATTATTTTTTCCCCTCGGATGTTGTGAAGTGAACGAAACATCAGGTGTTATGAACTAAGATTAAAGAGAGAGGTAAAAGCAAATACTGAGGTGTCAGTTTTAATATTGGCTTTCAGTTCCAATGGAAAACTCAAAAACAATTAGTGGAACAAGGAGGGAAGCAACAATATAAGCCCCTTGCTGATGAGATTATAAACATTTATTGAATGATTGCTGTGTTTCTTCAGCAGGGCACGCCAGCAGCTATAATTAATCATGAGCATGAATATAAACACCTGTTTACCATAGATAGTATTTGTATAAGGCAAATTAGGTAGTCATCATATGTGCAGAAATTACTAGGCAGCTTTGTGTAATGTTTTTCAGCAGAAAGGAGCAGGGGTAGTGCTGTGGCTGGGTGCAGGAGTCTGTGATGACCAGCCTGCTGATGACCCAGGCACCTGAACACTACCGATTTTGTTCAGAGGATTTTCTAGTTTCCCTCTGAAACCCAGAAAATGATACCCAAATCAGCATGCAAGACTACTGCAGTTCTGAGGACGTGTACTCCAAATTTAAAAGGCAGTAGAACTGAGGGTGCCTACAGAACCTTAATTTGGCCTCTCTTTAATGAGTCCTTAACGAAGGAGTATCTGCTTGGTTTTGCTGTGGCGCTTGTGGTGGAGTTGGCGTGTGGCAGAGGCTGTGCAGCGTTGTCCTGGCACGGCGTCGTGCCTGGCCTTCCCACCACCCTTCCCGTCGGGGCTCATCCCTTGGTTTCCCTGACTTGAGAGCGTGAATTTGCAGATATCTGGCATGAGTTGCTGTAGCATGCCAAGGGAAGTATGCTCTGTATGTATAAAAATTATATAAGCCTGACTAGTCTGAAAATCCAGCCATAAGGCGTCTCAGGCTGCAACCTTTAAATTGTTGCGTACCTTTGATGATAATCTCGCTGTGCTCTAGTTCTCCACCTATGAAATGAGGTTGATGGTACCCCTCCGCTATGCTGTGAAAGTAAATTAGCGTTTGCTAAGCTCTCAAATGCTACAGTGATGAGCACCATAGAAGAGCTCAGGAAGAAACTGTCTGTCCGGAGAGAAGGGTTTGAGTAGTGCGTGGGAACTAAGGCATGGAATTCTGCTTTGAGCAATGAGGGGAAAACAAGGTCTTGAATAATTTTTTTGGGTAGTTAAAATCATTTATTTTGGGCATTAAATGAGACAAGGTCTCATGCAAGAAGTAGGAGATCAGGTAATTAAAGATTGTGTTGTAATGCCTATGCAAAAGGAGGCCAAATTGAGGCTTGCTAGGAATTCTCAAATCTGACACTTGTGCACGTGTGTCCGCAGGTGGTAGAGAATATGGAGCAGCAGTTCCTTGGGTTTTGGGATGCAGTGGAAATTCCATAATGGCAGGTTATGGACATAATACACTTGCTGTAAATGAACCAAAATCCCCTTGGTTGCAGAACTAAAATTTGGTGCATGGCCATAGGCTCTGATCACACCTGTAGCACTTCAAGTGCATTTTTTAGTACAGTCCCCATGCTGATGCTGGGAGTGCTGTGGGCGGCTGTGGGACGGAGGAGGGAGGAATCAGGTTTATTTTTTGGCTCTCCCTGGGCGCTTTGAACAGATGATGAGAGACATTTGAGGAGAACTCTCGTTAGAAAAGTGGCCGAGGAAGAGGCAAACTGAACGGGAGCAGCGGGGTGCTGGAGGAGGTGTGAGATCTCGCCACCCTGCAGGAATCGGCGGAGGGGACCTCGCTGCTCGGCTCCTGCAGCCCCCCAGAGGGAAAGCGAGGAATGAACTCTTCAGTTTGCCCAGCCTGTTCTGTACTTGCTGAACACCATACACAATCTGGAGCCTCTGTGCAAGGCACATGGGTGCCACGTCTTCTGCACGAAGCTGATGCCGGAGATTGGCCATCAGAGGTGATTTTCCAGGTGCCAGAATTAGGCTCACAGGTGTAGGCTTGGTGTTTGTAAGACCTGTGTGTACCTGCTTGGCTGTGGAGTTGAGGAGGACAGAGGTGGAAGGGAAGATATTTATGGGACAGCGAGCAATTTCTTTGGAGATACTAAAAACTTAACTGGACAAGGCTGCAAGCACCCTGATCTACCTATTTAAGTGAGATCTGACTTCAAAGCTGGCTGTGCTCTGAGCAGGGGACTTGGGCCAGAGGACTTCCAGAGAGCCATTCCTACCTCAAATATTATGTGATTTTATGGGAGGGAACTTTGGTTACAGAAGAAAGGAGGACTGTGGAAGGTAGAAAGGAGGAAGGAGAGATTAAAGACAGCTCCGGGGGAAATACTCTTTGAATGAAACTGCGGAAAAGAAAGTGAAACCAAAAGTATGCAGATACTATGTGAAGTATTAACTCCGTAGGTGGCATTTTCAAATCTGTTTGCAATTTAACAAGCTCTGTGGCTGCTCAGGTCTATGTTGTTTTGATAACACCATCCCTGTCTCAGAGGGGGAAACTCCTGGCTCAACAATACACCCTGTTGCTATTCTGTCAGCTGGTAGCATCTCTATTTAAAAAAAAAAAAAAAAAAAAGGATTCCTAATGTATTACAAATAAATGCTGTAAAAAATGAGTGGTACGCAAATACGTATTTTAAATACAGAGTGATACTAGCTTTTTGTTCTTGCTTTCTGCAGGTTAGAGTAGAAAATAGTTTAAAGCCCTGCTGACCTGCTACCTGTGCCCCATTTGCAGGAGCCCGGTTAAGTTGCGTAGTCAACAAGAGATGAGTCACAGCAGGAGCTGCGGGCTGCGGTGCCAGCTGTATTAGCGCTGAATGCTTGGAAATCAAAAGGGATTTTGCCATGCTGTCAGATAGGGATGTTGCGTCTGACAGCCTAGTTTAGGGGAAATTAGAAGATGCCTGTGAAGGAAAGTTGGGAGAGAGCCTGGATCCCTGGCAGAGGGCTGCCAGCAGCAGTGCTCAGGTCAGTTGTCAGTAAATCTAAATACGTCCAGTGGCATTTGCATTTCGGAAAGCAGGAACACGGATTTTCCTTTGAGTGGTGGTAGAATTTCACGTGGCTTGTCATGAAAATGCTACCTTCCCTTTCATTGCTAAAAGGAGACGGGAGTGACTTCTGAAAGGGAGAGGCCAAAGCTGTTCAGGCTGGTGGCTGTAACTGCCCATCAGTAGTTAAATGGAGTGCAGCAAGATGGTGGAGTTGCTGGCCCTGCTGAAATCCCGAGGAATTCAGTGACGCTTTGGTAGTCTCTGAAGTGCTCCCTCTGTAACTTGACCCATCTTTCACCTGGGCTTCCCAGAAGATTCCCAGAGGAGTTAGGCAGGCACCCCCAGCACTTCTGAATCTGTTGCCATTCGCTTGTGCCATCCTCTGCCTGGAAAAAAGAGAGAAGTCTTCTCTAGCTTAGGGCATTAATGGTTTGTTTACATTTTTCCTGGTATACTCTAAACATAATTACAAAACCAGAAGAATATTTAGGGATGTGGTAGGTTTTGATAACATTCCTCTGCTCTCCTGGTCATCACGCGTATCTCTGCTGGCATATTCAGGCACAGGAGGGCAGGGAGGGAGAGGTTTATCTGCTGGAAAGAGTGCGGCCATCCCTTTAAAATACCGCTGCTCCTGAGCGTATCGCAAGGGATGGAGAAAACACTGAACGTTACCATTTTCTAACTGGTACTTGATTTGCGTAGTGCAATTCAGTGTACATGTTTTGTTCTTGGCTGGGTAGAAAACAGTGCTCCTTTCTAGTTTCTTCTGTTTTTTTTCACTACTTCTCTGAACTTGGGCTCTTATAAAGCATCTGAATGGCTGTGGATTTTGTAGGGCAGATTGTGTCATGCAAATTGTTTCCAGAGAGTGAGCAAAACTGTCGAAGGCCATTCTAGTTACAGCCTGGAGTTGGTGGTCCTTTGTGCTGTACAGATAATTGGGCTTTTTACAGCCACATGTCCCTTCACAGTAGGTTGTTTTCTTTCTCATAGATAATGACGGAAGTTTATTAGCTGTTGGTTTAAGTCTGTTACAAAAATGTGGTGCTGGTGGCATAGTTATTCAGGAGGTTACATCAATGTCAGTAGAGAAGGTGGCCAAGGTAACACGCTGCTCTGTTGTATGAAAATAGCTTTAATATACAGAAAATCCTCAAACCCTCTATGTTTCTCACAATATTTCTTTAAGACAGTTTTTAAAATTCTGTGAAAGTAATTGCTCGGAATGCATTCTTACATAGCTTCAATATGTTGGTATTTTATGCACTGGTAAATTGTCAGTGAATTTGCAGGTAAGCAAAGTGTAGTTTTGGTCAGTGATCTCTTACTTTGTGATAAAATGTCTTTTAATCTTGATGACTTGTGGAGTATGTCTTATACGATTCATTAATGGATGATAAGTAGCAGCAGCTTTATGGCCTTAGATGTAAACTACCACTAACTGATATAGGGACATGTACAAATAAGGAGAAAAATTTAACTTGATTTTGAGTAACCTACGGAAGGTAATTAATAAACACTCATGATCACTTCTGCTCATTTAAACTGCTTCTCTAAAGAGTTAAAATTGTTCCTATAATTACAGTTGATATTTTCTTGATAGCAGTTTATATTTTTTTTAAATGCACAGCTAAATTAAACTTTAAAAAGAATCTGAGAAACCACCAGTATTTAAAAAACTGTAATAGTTTAATAGGTGAATTGTCCTGAGTTTTTCTTTTGTTTACTGTAGTGACTAGAAATGATCAGGGCTTCCCAGAAGATCACTGGCTGGTTTGTCAGCCTGTAGGCTCCTAGTTTCAGCTTGTGGAGTGTGGAAAATGTGTCCTTTTTTGAAGTCCAGTCTAATAAAGTAACAAGGACCGTAGCGTGGAGGGAGAGGTTAGGTGATGATACCTATGAAAGAACACACATTTTGGTATTAACATTCAGCCTGCTGTGTATTGTGGCATCTTTTTTTAATATTCCCCCCCCCTTTGCTGATGTATATAGTTCTTTAATTCTTCAATTGAGCTTTGGGCAATTGAGTGACCCTGTTTTATTGAGGCTTTATTGTTTTCTCAAAGTGGAAATTTCATGAATTTTCTGAATTACAAGCCTGGAAGCCCTTTCTCTTCACATATCCTGAAGTCCTTTAAAGTATTTGAAAAATACAGTTATGGTACACAGTACCCCCTGAATTTGCAATCTAAGAAAGATTTTCCTTGCAGTTTTGTCATAAATCAAATCATATCGCAAAGGAAGGTAACGCATCCCATCTGCAGTCACTTAAACCCTCATATAAGCAAGGGCTTTCTAGTCACATTTGGACTAGAAAGGATGGATGCATAGGTGTGTGTCTTATTAATACAAAGTGGAAAACTCCCGCTCATGGTCCACAGTATGTGTTTTTCTTTTAAAAAGCACAAGTTACTAGTATTGTGGCTGCCAGCTGCTCTTTCTACTAATTTAAACTGAATTGTACGTGCTGCTCAGCAAACCGGGAGGATGGTCTGTTGTTGATGTGACAGCGTAGGCTAGAGCTCGAGATGTGTATGGCCTGCCTTCAGGCTTGACCCGAGGCCGCTGGGGATGCCTTAACTTAAACTGAGGTCAAAAAAAAATGTGAATAGGAAGCTGTCTGGGGAAGAAGCAGAGGAAGTGAAGTTCAGATAGCCTTTGCATCTGAAAATTCAGCTGTCTCATTGAGAGATTGCAGTCTTGGGTTTTAACGTGTTTTTCGGTGCATCTTAAAATGCACAGAGAGATTTATTTGTTTGTTTATTTATAGCTGCTGCACGGAAAACAAAGCTCTCAAAAATCTGTCTGCAGTGATTGCACTTTTCCTGGTTGGTTTTCATTTTATCAAGCAGATTTGTAGAGTTGACAGTGGTTTTTGTGAGGTTTTTCTTGTCTTGGCAGTGTCTTGCTGTAGGCCAGCCGAAGATTTGGTCCTGCAAGTGCCGGGCGGGCGGGTAACTCCGTTAGCGTGAGCAATCCCAGTGGCAGAGGTTAGATATAAGGGTCTGTAGCAGTGAACCCGAAGGAAAATGGCGTATATGGGTAGAATAAAACACTAATTCTAAGAGTTTCTTCCAAATGTTTGTTGTTTGTGTTGTGTTTCTGTACTCTGTTCCACTTTCTGGCGGAGATAAAAAGATATTTTGACTGAGAGATCAGCATCCCTGGATTGTTTGCTCTAAGATAATTTGTAAGCATGCATGGTTTTATTTCATTTTGGTCCACAAGTGAAATTTTTCAGACTTCAAAAACAAAGCCAGTTGATTAGTTCTGCATTATTTCATTTCAATGCATGATTTCAGCCTTGTTCATTAAAGCTGAAGTGGAAAACTTGGGTCTGAAGGACCGCTGTTGACAGGAACCACTAGCCTGGAGCAGAGAATTCAATAATCATTGATTAATAGTTTACTGCTGATTTCTTTTCTTTGAAAAAGCCAATTATTCTTGCCAATATCTTTTATACATGAGCCTTCACTTTGAATTTAAAATTTTAACCTGTAATAATAATGACAATGTTTTAAATTGTAATGCTGCTGGGGGACAGGGGGTGGGGAAGGAAGGGGAGGGGGGAAGTGAGGCTTATTTAACACTGACTGCAAAATGCTGTTCCACTGAAGCAAAAACTGAAGTAGATAGATGTATTGTAGTAAATATCAAATGCATTAAAATGCCTGTCAAGTACAGTGATTTTATTATTTTATTTTTATTTTTATTCACTTGGAGGAAAATGGTTTCGGGTGGAGCTTTAGAGAAGACCTGACTGCTGCTCTTTACTGTATGAAAGCCAATTACTTCTACAGAATCCAAGCAAACAAATGTGTGCTTCCTTTGGTATGGAGGCCAGTGGGGATGCTGAAGTTGTAGACTGCATTTTGGACAGGAGCTAAGCACGTTTGTACGTGTATGTAGGAAATGCACGTGCAGGGAAGTGACAGCTTGAGGTTTTTTGGTAGGGTGTAAAAGATTGGAAGCGGCAAAAGATTAGCTGTGTGTTCATATTGATCCCTCTGCTAGAGCAGCCCGGTGTTATTTCTTCCGACGTGTGAAAAGAAGGACCTGAAGCACTTGCAACACAGTGGACTTCTGAGGTGCAGTCACTGTGGAATAAATCATTTAAGTCTGGAGCTTAGGGTTGCAGCGCAGAGATCAAACATACAAAGCTTTAGTCTCTGCGGTTTTAGACTTAAGTCTAACGCAGAACTGAGCGACTGCCCTTGCTGCGTGAAGGTCCTGGTGGTGTTGGCCGGCGCGGAGCAGGCATGGGCACTCCTTCCTCGGAGCTTCTCCTGTGAGAGCAATTACTACGGGGAAAAAACACTTGATGTTGAAATTTCGACTCAAGTACATGTGTGTGTGTCTGTGTGTGTATATATATATATGGTGCAGGGATCATTACTTTTGAGCAGAAACTTACTTCAAGAACAGCACGTACAAAATCCCCTTATGCTGCTCCTCAAGTGTAGATAAGCTGCATTTCCACACCACGAGCCTGTTTGAATTGTTGCGGGGGGGGGGGGGGGGAATTAGCAACCTCCGTAACAGGCAGAGTTCCTGTATCCTCAAGGGTTATGACCACTTCAAACATCTTTGGGTTTCTGTCTGTAGATTATTTCCCCAGCTTTGTATTTTTGCCTTAGGGAGTAAGAAAATAAATATTTAATTGACATGAAGACATTCTTCCATCGTGTGTGTGTTGGGGACATCTCCCTCCCAGGTCTGTCCCCCAGCAGGCTGCCTGTCTGTCCCCTGGGGTCCATACTTCTGTGCTGCTCATGATCTGACGGACAGCACTTGGCATGTGGGGCACCAGCAATTTCTTTTACTAATATTTACTAATTGCTGATAAATAATGAAGGAAATCTTATCCTGTCATTTCTTGAAGAATGACTGAAGTGTAGGAGAAAATTGTTTGGGTTTTTTTTTACTTTTTTTGTGCCTTTTTTTTTTTTTTTTTACTTCATTGACAGTCTATATATTTCTGCTGTTTACGGTGGAAAATGGGAGCAGAGGCACTGGGTGAGGAGGTGCCAGAGACAGGCAGAGTCCATGCCCATTCCATGCCCATCTCTGCTCATCAGCAGGCATAAGCCCTGTGTTCCTAGATGTACCTTAGACCAAGTCTGGCCTCAGGCTGCCTTCTCCTTGGGTACATCAGATACAGTCCTACTGAAGACAAAATATTTTGCGGTTTCTATGTGTGTGTTGGTTTATCTCGACATACTGATGATTTGGAAGGCTAAGAACAGTTTTGTCTACATAGAATTTTATGAAGCGTGCAAATGAATGCCAATAGATGGGCTTTTTCCCCCTCTGTGTATTATTTTCTGTACAGAACAGTGTGTGTCAGTCTGAAGATGGTGAGTCTACTCTGGGGAAAAGGTTTGTGACTTTTGGATAACCTTTAACTCTAGGAGCCATTCAGAGATGCAGAATTATGAAATTATTTACAAATGTTAGCCTGTCTTTTTCAAGTATTCTAAGACCTAAAGCTGCCTAAAATTAATCATAGAATCATAGAATCATAGAATCATTCAGGTTGGAAAAGACCTTCAAGATCATCAAGTCCAACCATCATC
>JANXJC010000064.1:1352889-1385958 GCA_027564655.1 Leptodon cayanensis | reverse complement strand
AGATGATTATGGGCTTGGAGCGCCCCACGTACGGAGGGTGAGAGCTGGAGCTGCTCAGCCTGGAGAAGAGAAGGCTCAGGGGGGGATCTCATCCATGTGTGTGATGAGAGTGAGTATAGAAGATGGCTCTTCTTGGTGGTGCCAGGGCAATGGGAACAAATATGAGAAATTCCACCTGAAAATAAGAAAAATGTCTCACAAGTATAAAATGAGAGATTGCCGCAATAAAATATTAACAAATACATAGTAAGTAGACACCTTAACAGTATTGCTATGTACTATTGTGCCTGTAACAATTTATAGAGTGCCTTGTCAAGGACAAGGAAGTTATTAATCATTGTAAGTAGCAAATTGATCTTGGTTTTACAGACCAACTGAAAATAAATGTTCAGCAGAAATGAGTTGATTCTTTTTCATTTTGCTGTTGTGCCAATTTCTGCTAAGAATGCTGTCATGATTTTAGCAGTTTTTGTCACAAAAGAAATTATTACATCCTAAGTACTGTCTGGAAGAATATAAAATTCAGCAGTCTTGTGAGTGAAGTAAATGAAAGTATCTTGTGCTTATGGGTGTTGCTAGCGGAGAAGGCATACTAATATCCAGACCAAAGTGTTATTTTCAGTCAGCTTGTCTAATAAATTTCACATACTTACTTGCTACCCTAATTATTATTTAGTTTTTATTTATGGTGATTATTTGTTCTTGTTTAACATACCCCTTTCTGGTTAAACAGCATATATGTACTTTAAAATTATGATCGTGTCATAATATAGATAGCAAGGTTGTAATCTTTATGGGACAGAGGAAATAATTAATAGGTCATATGCAGTAGAATGTAAAGAAGAAAGATTAATGTACTTCCGTACCTACAAACTACAAAAATGATTGTAGTGATTTCTAAGCAAAGATGTACAGGAGAAAGCAATTCTCTAGTCCAGGTCAAAAAGTGGTCTGTCTTTTTCTAGTATCTTGACTGCTTAATGCAAACTTACTGTGTCCATTCAGTAATAAAATCTTGTCTCGTCCAGCTCGCAGATTGGATGCAGCTGATAAACTCCTGGATAAAGTGTAACATCAGTAAAATTAACACTTCTTGATGCTTTATTTTTATGTATTGTGTTGGGTCTTGTCTTCATGATACTAGTTTTTTAATTATATTCCTTTGGTAAATAGTTTGCTTAGAAGCTCTGTGGTGCTTGTCTTCAATTATGTCTGCAGGGTATGAACTCAAGTAAATAGTATCAGAGTAAAAGAAGTTATTAGTTTAACAGTGTGTGATTGTGGTACTTGATCTTATATTCCGTCTTTGGAAAATAGATGAAATAGCGATTATAAAAATGGCAAGTAATGCAATCAGAAGAATACAGCCAAAGCAGGATTTTTTTATCCCAAACTCTTCTTGGCTGAGGTTGGGAGGGAATGACTCGTGTGTGTTTGAGTGTGACTGCCCTGCGTTTGAATCTTAGTGCAACATCAGTGGTTAGAGCATGCATAAATGCAAATCTTAAGAAGTAAGAGAGACTTGAAAAATCTGTGGCCCGTTGTTTGTAAATGCTTCAGAAAATGAAAACTGGGCATTTATCTCAACTTGTAACTGGTTTCTGTGTTTTTACTCAGAAAAGCCATTTTCTGTTACCAGCCTCCCCTGCACATCTGCACCTTCGTCTTGGCACAATGGGTAGTTAAAACTCTAAGCAGCAAGCTGCCCGATGGCACCAGCATTTGTCTTCCCAGGAAATGCAAGTGCCTGCTTCGCTACTTTATAATTTATGTCACTTCAATAGAAAAGGAAGACTTAGCAAGTTTTAGGGAAAAAGTGGAAAACAAACCCTTTGGTAATCTGAGAGAATAATGTGTGCTTAGCAGTTGGCAATGTCATTTTTGATTTGTATGTAATTATTATTCAGTTTTAGGTGGCGCTTATGTTCCTTGCTCCTGATGAGAAGATTCGTTTGTACGCATCATTATTATCTCTTTTGACATGTGCGTTAGTGACATTAATCTGTGTTTTATTTTCTGCAGCGGTAATAACGGGGTTGTCTTTCCCTAGCTTTATTATGTTGTCGTGCTTTCTGAAGTTGTCCTCGTAACACAAAGGAAAAGTATAGAGTAGGGATCCAGTGGGAACCAAGTAACGTTTAGCGTGGGGTGAAGCAGCTCCTCTCGTCTTTCCTGCTTCCTCCTTGCCAAGCTGTGATGTGCTTTCCTTACTGGTGGGCAGGCAGGCAAACGTTCCTTTTGCAAGTCAGGCAACTGAAAAATAGTTTATTAAATCTCTCCAGAAAGGGTGGAGCAATAGGAGCTTTATGCTTTTGATAGGAACTTTTCAATCCATTTTGCAGTGTACTCTAGAAATGCAAAAGATTGTTGGGGGCAGTCAAAGATTTATTCACTTTTAGCTGGACTAAAATAGCCTCATTACTTTCAAAGTATGAGCTGATAAAATGACTCACTCATCTGAAATCATCCAAATGGTGTTTTTTGGGAGTCTTGTGGTACTCTTTGCCTTATTACAAGATGCTAATTGGTCTTGTCAGATCACCGAGGAAGCTTTGGGTCCACTGTGCTGAGATGCATCCTGGCTAGCACAGTGGCATACACGTACTGTTTTCTTCTCTTGTTGTCTTGGTTTCCTGTTTTTTCCTACACTTTATATACTTTGTGTATTGAGATCTTTCCGCTGTCTCTAGTCACAAGCTATTTGGGGAATTTCTGTGAATAGATAATAGTCAAACTTACACATCTGATTGTAATATTAATATAACAAAACCCACAAGGTGAAATATAAATGGATGATGGAGGTTTCACCTGAGTATTTCTACTTCTCTGCTCATGTTCTTTATCCTTCTCCTGTTTTGATTAAATACTGTATTTGAGGAAGATACTGCAATATATGCACAGTAGCCATATAAAATAAATGTATCAATGTTAAAAGCTGAAGGATTAAAATTAGGTTTTTTTCTGTGTATTTCTAGCCTGCTTGGTACCCTTCCTTTTCCCTTTTTGCCTCCATCGTAGTACTTGGAATTTATTCTCCACCATATAAAGTCTTCATCTTTACATGTGACTGACTGAGTTTGTGTCATGGATACTTATTTTGTGAGAAAATAAGGATTTTTTCCTTTTCTTTGGGGTGTTGTTGGGAACATTACCCATTGCTTACTGGAATTTAAAAAATGAGAGCTCAGAGGCTGTGAGTCTGAACTGTTACTGAGGGCTGAATGTTTTCCATTTGTGTTGATAGCTAGAAATCTGTGGGTAGGGAGGAAGCGGGGTGGGGGGGATCTAGCTCATACTTGGTCTCAGAGGATATTTTTCTCTCCTTTAAGAGAGGAAGCCACAGAATGGGGTATCTCTTGGTCTACTCATTAGTATTTTCACATGACCTGGCAAGGAGAAGATGTTGTAGTTAGAATGTGGTATACCTCCTTAGAATGTGATATATTATCCTTTTCACAGAAGAAACTGAAAATTTAAATGATGTGTAAGTTTTCCCAGAGTTTAAGCGACTCCTGAAAGTACAATCCAGTATGCTTTTTCTTGTTTTGACACACTGCTTTTTGTTGTTCTCTAGTAAAGTTCCTAAAATCCTCCAGGCATGGCTGTACTGAAAATTAAAGCATAATATCATTGTTCTTTATTTTTTGCAGCATGCAGTGCAAATGTGAGAGAACAGTTTCTTTTATTTTTTTCCTTTTCTTTTCTCAGACTGAACAAAAGCCTTTTATTTTGCAGGCATTTAATCTGCAAACAAATAAGTCCAATTACTTGTTCATCCATGTGTTAAACTATGCAGCACTCTTTAACGTGTCTGCAGTTCTGGATTTACATATCTCTTTTAAAATTGTGATAAACACCTCTTTGTGCTGTGACTGCTTAGGAGTAGAGACAGTGGGCTATATCCATTACGGCAAAACCCTATTGACTTCAGGGTTGCCACGCCAGGAGTGGTATCTCCTTACATTACTGCATAACCTCAATTACTGGTGTCTTTGCTTGACAACATTTATTACTGTCATTGCTACCTTTACTTACCTTTTATCATTAGTGTTTTGCTTTACTGGAACAATAATTGGATTTCTTGGAGGCATAAGCAGTTCATGTTTAGTGGAATAACAGTAGTTTCTAAAAAAACTGCTTGATAGCTTCGTGGTGTGTGAGAGAGAATATACCATTGCCATCGTATAGAATGGATCCATCAAAACCTTCCCCTGCAAGAACCCCTTGACAAGCAGCTGCAAACAAGAGCAGTAAGGCTCTGTGCTGTATGGAGAATTGCATATTATGACCTAAAAGGTAGCAAATCGTTTGATGTCCTCTAGACCAAAATACGGCTTTTGGTATTGTGTATCTAGAAAGCCATTTTAAGCAGTTGCCTTAAAGATCATTCCGTATGTTTTTTTTCATACAGTGTGCTTGAATAGCTAACACAATTACTCATCTGTCTTTTTTCGGTCTTTTGGTAAGAAAAACGCAGCTCTTGCCAGAGATCACAGCAGACCATAATTATTTGCCGTCATTCTCAATATGTACAAGCGTTCAGGTACTGAAAACATTCTCAGAAGTAAGAGACTATGCTGAGGGTTTTTCCTCCTGAAAAGTAAATGTATCAATACGCTGTCATGTGAATGCAAGTAAAGTAATACACAAGACAGTCATTTTGGGTAGCAAGTAAAAACCAGGCAAAACACAAATCAAAAAGTTTCCTTTTAGGAAGAAGAAGGTTAGAGGCCTTGCAAGATAAATTTTCAATAGCCAAAAGGAACGAACGTAAGTTGTTCAGCGAAGGGTCCTGTGCAGTTGGTCCACTGGTTGGAGAAGAGTCGTTGGGTGCACGTGTTGCACGCAGCTTGGTTGACGTGCGGCCGTGTGGGACGACTGCACGGTGTCGCAGTCCGGGATGTGCTCAGCCTTCACCTGAGGCCGTATGTTGATTGATACACACGCCTTGCTGTGGGAAAGCCTGGTCAGAAATACAGATGGACGCCGTTGTCTTCACTGTTTCTAGTACGAGTTAGAGGAGAATGTAGGTCCCAACAAGGCAAGGGCCCTGCAGCGGTAAGCCCTGCGTAGGTAATTAAAAGGCAATTCCTGCCCTAAAGAGATCCACAATGTAGCTATTGGCACAGAGGGGTAAAAAAACAAAAGGAGGATGACAAGTGCTGTTCTGATGGAGCTGTACGGTCTAAAGTTTTCAGCTGTACTTCTGGTATGATTTATGGATGACTGGTTTTGTGGCGAGGGGTGAATTTCCAACCATCACTGCATGTTTTCATGAGGACACATTGTGTATCTTGGTATAGAACAGCTGTTGAAGGCTGCCTGTGAACTTATCTATCATTAGTTATAATTGTACCAACTATTAATCTTTACAAAATCTTTCATTTTTATAGGGAAAGTGTTGAGCAAATTCTGGTAAAGCCACTCAGGCAGCCTGAGATTTCCACAACTAAGAGATTTGATGGGAGACAGAAGTCTAACTGATACAATTTCTGAACTAACTCTTCATAATGTTAATAGGAGATATGTCCTTCTTTGATAAATATTTTCTCCCAAGCAGTATTTCTCATTCCTAAGCAGTATTACTTTACATTGCTGTAAAATCTGGTGCCCAGCCTACCCCAAACATCATGAAAATCAGCGTTAACTGATTGGGCTTTGGCAACTAGATTTAGCGCCCCAGTTTTAGTCACCCAAGACTTACAACCTGGATGATATTTCTTCCCCCAAATCTCCACCCTCCTTTTATGTCTTTTGAATAATAACAATATTTTAATGTGAACTGATAATAAAGTAAAACCTCTCCTTGGCGCAGTATTCCCCCGTGCCCTATTTCTCCCGTTGTTTAAAATGAATGGGCTGCCTCTCCCCCTCTGCCCTTGCTGACTAAGCCGTTGGCTCTGCTGCGCCTCTTACGGATTGCTTCTGCTGAAGGGCACGTTCCCCCGAGCTGTCTCTTGGAAGAGGATAAAGGGGTTATTGTTGATAAGATAAACTTCTGTGTGGTCAGTGTTTTCTTTATAGGCACACACCTTCAGTTGTGCAACCCATAGATGGCCAGAGTTGGTCCGTGGACTGAATCTGGTTGACGAGGCAGTATGAAGCCATGGTAATACAAGGTCACCAAGCCAAACACAGCCGTTGGTTAGTGTGAGCAGTGGCATGGGGGGCGATCCACCGGGTTCATGAAACGTCCAGTGTTGCCCAGTTTTCTGGGTAGGTTCCTTGTTGGAGGATACAGGTTGAGTTGGGAAAGGAGGAGGTGGGCAAGACTGGGGCTGACAGGGAAGCTCTTTAGAGTGGGGTGATCTGGACCCTGGGCAGAGAGCTCAGTCTGGCCTGGGTTGGGTTTGCACCATGCCGACAGCTGATGAGCTTTGAAGGGGTGTATTACAGCAGATTCCCTGGTGGGACTCCGTGCTGAAGTGAGGAGATACAGACCGGGGTGAGGGGCAGTGCCGCTCTGGCGGAGGTTTGCAGTGCACTTTGATTGCTGCATCAGGACTTGGGGATACGTGACTGGCGTGGTTTGGATCTGTGTTTGAGTTGAGGGTCACCGTCACTCTTCAGCAGTCTGGGCGAGAGAACTGTCTCCTGCGGCAGGAGGCACTAAGGCACTGTGGCTACCGTGTGCCTGAACCACTGCCCGAGAAGACCATATGCAAGGCAGGGAAGGCATCTGATCTACAGAAAAATTAAGGGGATGTTTGGAAGACTGGGGGTTGTGTCCATAAAAACAGCCATAGTGTCTTACTGTCCTGTCTCCACCTCTATGCAGATGCCTGTGGAGTAGCAAGAACAGAGTGTGCCAGCACAGACAATACTCTGCTTTCCCAGCCTCAATTATTTTTTCTGTTTTAGGACCTTTGGAGAAGTGGCTTTGTACTTAATAACCATCAACATATCTTTGTTTCATGTGTAGTGGAATAACAGTAGTTTCTAAAAAAACTGTTCGATAGCTCTCGTGGTCTCATCCATTCTCCTCTTGAAAAACTTTAAGCAACTACAGCGTCCTTTGGCAATGAGTTCCCCAGGTCTGCTGCCCGCTGCGTGGAGAGCAGTCTTCTGTTCGCTCGTTCTGTTGGTTTTTGTTCTTGGGCAAGAGGGCTGCCTGTTTTGGGGGAGGTGGGGAAGGGTTTAGATGGAGTGTGAACCTGCCTCCCAGTCGGTGTTGAGATCTCTCTAGAAGGCCAGAGTGGCCGGTCTGACCACCTCTCAGCAGCTGGCTTCGATCCATCACCGATCCAGACCCAATAAATAGGGAAGGTAGGCTGGCTCTTTGCAGCCAAACGTTTCTGCGCTGTATTTCTTACCAGTGGTTTGTACCACACAGAACTTTACACTGTTCAAGACCTCCCATTACTTTCAATTAGAAAGACATCTCGAGATGTTGATCTGGCTGCAGACAAAAAAAAGCTGACACAATTTCTACAGCTTCCCTTATGGTCCTGTAAAAATTGTGGGTTTTATAGAAGATACAAAGATGTAGTGTGGATGTTGCATTTAATGCTTTCCTCAGTCTTTTGGTAGGTTTTTGTAATGCACCAATATCCTTCTCCACAATTAATTTTTAGAACAAAATCCACTAGTGCTTGGATGTTTCTAAAGATGATATGGGGAGCAGTAGTTAAAAGGAAAGGTGGCATTGATGGAGAAGGAGATTCTCGGCTACTAACTATCTATTTTGGCTAACCAATCTTCTGGCTTAGAAGAGCCATCGCAGAGGTCTGCTGTGCATAGACCAAAGTTAAACATGGTTTTGACACAAAGCTTATTTTCCTGAAGCAATTGTAAAAAGCCCACAGTGATAAGGCATTTTAATTTTATTTGTTGTTTTTCAACACAGTAGAAAGTCATTTAATCTAAGCAACTGAAAATCATTTTAGGCTTAGCAGCATGTTGAGAGAAATGTTAAAGTATTTAAAAGCTTCATTTTGCTGAAGAATAACCATCCATAACAATTAAAGATATTAAAAAAAGCTTTCAGAGAGGCACAACAGAAATTTAGCTTACAAAATCGGTAATAAGTTGGGATTTTTTGATTATATACAGTTTTGCACTGATGGTCTCACTGAAACTTCAAAAATACAATGAAGATCAGATAACATTGAAGGCGTTGGCAGTTTTTTTCTGTTTTGTTTTGTTACTGTTCCTTTTCTAGCCTAGCATTTCAAATATGAATTATGGTTTGCTGTCCCTATTCTTTGTTGTTTTCTATACTCACTATGATATAAATATCATAGTTCATTTGATTTTAAGTTTGAATGTCTCATAACTCTTAACGTAGTGTTCATGCTATTTGTTTCTCCAAGAAAAAAAAGGAATATAAGGTGATTCATTGAGTTATGTAGACAGCAAATTCAGACTTGAAATAAATGCATTTGTTTCTGTAATCGTGAGGAGTGTCGTGCTTATTGCACCAGGCCTGTTCTTGGCATTATAGTTTGATTTTTGTACTACTTGGTATTTCACTCTGCTAAAATGTATTTGTAATTATTTCTACTGTCGTGCTAATTAACTATTCATATACGTATACATATACTTTTATATTTGAATAAATTCTCTGGTTTTGGGTCACCCCACAGCCGTTGGCTAAGGCGTTCTGGTTCATAACTGATGCTGTTTGGAAAAGCTGTCATGGTACATCATTTTGTCCAGATAATAGCTTGCATCTGAGTCTGCCTTGACAAGCAAAAATATACGGAAATGTCCACATTTTAGAAAATAACTTAAGAAAATAATATAAATGCTAGCACGTTTTATCCTGTACGTTTCTTCAGTTTTCACTGTGCTTTCTACAGTTCTCTCCAATTCATGGTTTTCCTTGGTCTTATAGTCAATAGAAGCTTTTCCAGATCCTTCCTTCAGCGTTGCTTATGCTTGCTAATTAAAAGGTTCTGTTGTGTTGTCTTTATTCATAGCAAGTAATCTTTATTACCAGGCCAAAGCTGGCATACATTTTATGGTGGCTGCTTTATCTCTGTAGTTGGTAAATCCTTTCCCCATGTCGATTCAGCCCAAGTCAAATTTGAGGTCCCCCCATGTTTTCATCTTTTTTTCCCTTCCTTCCGTTTTAGAGGGTTTGTTTAATTTGAACAGTTATTGCTTCAGTACAAACGGCATAAAGGTAGACTATGTGTTTGTATACAATTTCTATATGGAAGACTAAGCTGTAATAATACAATTGTATGTTTTCATTGTCTAGTGTAATAATTCACCAAAATTCAATTTCTGTCCCTCCATTCCACCCCATCTGCACTCTTATAACTTTTCTCATTTTTTCAATTTTCTGATTTTATTTTCTTTTAATTAATTCAAGTTTGTGGTTTTCATTATTTTGAGACTACAGTTTCTATGAATAGTTCCAAAATGTTCCCAGTTAACACTTACTGAACTCCTACACATTGTGACTTTACTTAGATATATGAGAACACATATTCACAGTTTTGAATTTTTGATCCTTTTTCACAGTTGTCAAAAAAAAAAAAATCCTCCTTGTTTACTCTTCATGTAATATGGCTCTTGTCCCCTGTCCTCTCACAGTTCCTTGTAATGTACTTGCTTTATTAAAAACTCATCCTGTTTTCCAGATACCCCGGTCACCTTGATGAAATTATTAAATGGAATTTTTTTAATGTCCTGTCTGTCAGCTTGAAAGATATTAGTACTTTATTGGGTTTTATTTCACTGTCAAATCGGGGAAACTAACTAGGGCTATTATGGTGGTTTTCAACACTTCAGAAATTAGGGTTTTCATAGCAGGTGCTGCTGGAGATCTTCTGTATCCCCGTGTTGTATTTTACTGTGGAATTAAATCAGTTCCTTTTTCAAGCCATCTAGTTTGTTTTCTTCAGTATAACTGCAAATGTCTAAATCCTGCTTCAGTTTTTCAGACTGCTTGGTCTTTGTAAATAAAGCTTTAGTAGAGTTTTTGTCTCCTCTTTTTGCTAAAGTGAACTTCTTTGGGTTTTGTTTTGGTTTGGAACCAACTTCTTTGGTTTTAATTTTGGGAAGCCACAGCGAGTTAAAAACCGTACAAACCAGATCTCTCAAACAAATGGGTATTTGGTAGGTTAGTTACGCTCAATTACAGAAGTGTGAAAAACTGAAATGCCTTTTTAAAAAAGGTTTGCTGTCTGATACACAATACGCAATTAAATTCTTTAGAAAACTTGAGAAGACGACAATGGGTATGCTCTTACAGGGATGTAGAAAGCTGGGAAAGTTTGCAGATAGAAATGTATCCTATCCCAAGCTCTAGAATAGTTTTTCAATTGCATTTATTATTTAACTCCAAATGTTTAAATTATTTATCTACGTCTTGTTAGGAAAAAAAAGTAGAAACACGATATAAAACCTCGTTGTATTTCGCTTCTTGTAAGGCAGTGTCCATGATGGGATGGTCTGGTCGTTGGTGAGCTCTCCGGTGTGTTTGGGCCGTGGACGGGCTCGGGCGGGAGTTGTCTGACCTTTTCCTCGTCCTTTTCTGCCCGTCTCCGTGTAGCCGTTCGCTGCCTCCTGTCTTGCCCGGCACCGTAGGCTCTTTGGGGCTTACACACACGCTCCGCGCTACGCTCGCTGCCTTCTCAGCATAGTAGGTTTTGAAACATTATTTGGCTTCTTAGCTGTTACGGCTAGCAGTCATCAATGATTTAAAAAGGTGGCAGGAGCGTAGTTTCGTCAGGTGTACTCAGCCTTTAGGTGCGGCTCCCCAGCACTGACCGTCCTGTGAATCCTGGCTCTTTCCTGAGAAGTGATCTGGCAGTGCTGGGGTACCCGGGGTTGTACCAGTCGGGCTGGGAGTCCGCCGCCAGAACCTGCCCTCGCTAGTTGGTCAGGACATCACGGGAGTGTGGGCTAAGAGCCCACCAGAAATGCAGCTGTCAGCAGTGGGCCGTGCGATTTTTCTAGACGTAATATATCTTTATGTCTCGGAGCTCTCCCCAAGTGGTTTGCTAAGGGTCGCCCGGCCGTAGTGGATGCAGGAAGGGAGCTCAGCTCTGTATCAGTTGGGGAATCTTACTCATTTGCCTTTAACATACAGATATAAGAAAAAATTAAAACAAGCTTCAGGAATTGGAGAGAGGAGGATGAAACAATCTAGGCTGGTTGGTATAGGAGCAGTATGTCTTGAGAGAGAGGAGAAATGCAGAAAGGACGTAAAAGATGCGTAGGTGAGAGACGAGGCTGGGGCAAGCATCGTGGAGTCAGAACGGGCACAAAGTGACAGAGCTTCGAGACCGCAATGGCTGGAGCAGTCAGGGGCATTGGAATTGCACCGCAGAAGCTCAATGTCTTTTGCATGGCGGGCAGTGCATTAGTAAAATCATCGTAAATGAAAAGTAAGCACACGTTCTGGGTGTGCTGTGAGTGAGAACCCTTCACTTCAGGTGGCACTGCACCATCTCCAGAGTCACCTGAAAGCTCCTGTGCACCAGATTCAGAGCCGAATGACGACAGTAAATACAGGCTATCTCAGAAATAGAAATGTATCCACAGTCTGTGTATTTCAGCAAATGTACGACTGAAAGAGAAATACTGTTTTTCCAAGGTCTTACAGCAGGATAAGATTTTGTTTATGATGTGTGGCAATAGTTTCAGTTTACGTGATACCCGGCTGGCTCACAGGGTACCCACCAAGCTTGCAAGAACTAAGTAGACTGTGTGCTCCTGACTGTCAGCAGTATGACAGATAGTGGGGCTGTTCTGGGACATTACTCCTAAGAATTGTGTTTTCTTGTATTTTGGGGTTTTTTTTTTTTTTTTTTTTTTTTTACTAGAATATTTGTTTCTATAATCAATCCTTAGTGCTTAAAAATAAAGTATTCAGCTGCTTCGTTATTTTAAGGTAGGCATAGACTTTCAGGTGAGTTCCCCCAAATGACCTCTGACCAACCTCTTGCGTCATTCTTACGGGGATGCCGTAAGAGTTGTGTTTCCACTTACAAGTCTCAGGTCCTAACACTGCCAAGTTTTCCAAAGGAGAATTAAAAGTGAAACATCCCCAAAGACAAGAAATGTCAACTTACAGGTTCAACATTTTCATTAGTAATTGTTTAGTATTTTAGAATGCAGTAGTGTCTAAAGCCGTGAATAGGTGGAGAAGTCTGGGGCTTAAGGGCTCTACTGAGGTAAGAAATAGCAGAAACACTCAAGTCAGTTGGCTATCTAAAGGCTCCGAAAGCCTATTCTGTACTTGGCTGGAGGAGTCATCCAAGGTGTGGTGCTTCAGTTCTGCTAGAGTAACGTTTTCTAACTGAATATATTCCATCATGAAGTCTCCGATCAGATATAATTGTTAACTTATCCTTTCCCCATCTTACCTCTGCAGAAAATTGAGGAATGCCCTTGTACCTCAGGCATGCTGGGCAGAGCGGCGGGGCTACTGCAACTTGTGCAATGCTTTTCTCCTCCATCATCTCCATGTCTCCAGAGAGATGGAGGGGAGCAGTTCTTTTTCAATGGCTGTAGTAGGAGATATTTCCTTCTTGCCGTTGATACCACAGGGGGTATTTTTGCCTCTGCATGCAGGTTTTTGGCCATTGTGATGAATGAGAGGGGCACAGGATAGATTTAGGGAGCAGGTCTGTGCAGTGTGAGATGGCATGGTTTGAGAGAGGAAAACAGATGAGAAAAGAAAGTGTATTTCAGAGGTAAGTGAACACGATGGAGAGAAATAAGATGAGAAATACTTGCTGAATTCGCACAGGAAGAAATGTGGTATGAAAAGAAGGGAAGCGTGCGGGGGGGAGACAGAGGAAGAAAGTAATAAAACACAAGAAATGTTTCATTTCAAAAAGAAAAAATTAAATCAGTTGCTGATGAGTGTAACAGTAGCACACTACACTTAAATATAAGGCCTTGAACAGAGAGAATGTGGGTTAGGAGTTCTAAATTTTATCATTTTTCTTATTACTATTTTGTTCAGACAAATAAATCAAATTATTTGACAGAAATGAAAAGCTGCTTTCAGGCTGAGGCTTGTGTGCCTGTTTTTACCACAAACACATTTTTAGAGTTGGGTTATAATCTCCTGGAAATAGATAAAAATGAAAATGCTGATACAGCCTACAGTGTGGTAATGAGAACATGCCTCCAAAATAAATGAGAGGTTTTACTGCACTACGTCTTAGGATCTTAGCGTACCATGCTTGCTTGTTGAATAATAATTTCCCATTCATATCACTTCTGTTCTTCCCTCCTCCTCCTCTTTTTCCCCACCCTTCCTCCCAGCCTGAGAGGACTTAACCAGCGCTGCAGACTTCTATTTCATGTGAGCATCCTCCAGTGCACTTCACTATAATGGTGAAAGTGCTGCTGCTCCCAGGCTAGCTGCTCTTGAGCTGGCGTTGCAGGTCATCACCTCATCGTTGGCTTTGTCTTCTCTTCAAAGAGCTGATAAAACGCACGTTGCTGTGCTGCAGCTTTCCGGTGGCTGTTGAAGGTTTGTCACAAATCAGTGTCGTCTTTCTGCACCTGCAGCATGGCTTTTTGCTCCTTGCCAGGCGTAAATAGCAGGTGGTCCCCTTATAGGAATATTTTACGTAAGTGAAGCTTTTCTGTGTTTAGCTCTGCTTCTGCCTCGGAAATCCAAGTTCAGGCAATAGGCAGCAGCTCCTCTAACCTCGTCAGAAACGCACCTTGGTGAAACAGCTTCCTGCAACTGCTGGAGAGTTAAAATCGTTGCTTAGCTCAAATGAAAAAGAGCTTTGTATATGTTGGGTGCTAGAGCTCAGCTGAATCAGGGCATGTATAATTGAATATACGTTTTTTTCTATTATTTCAGCCTCATTCTCTCTCACTTGAGAGGACGCTGCATCTCTTCTCCCTTATTCAGCAGTCCGAGCATTCCTATGTCCCATACTCCTGAATGAACGAACTGAAACAGTGCAAAATTGACTATTTTAACTGGCTTTTATGAAAATTACTGGCCGCTAATATTAGACTGACATTTGGTTTCCTACTGCTAGAAGGGACTCACGAGATGAGGTTTTCTCCGCCATGGTGGTGTGATGCTGGCGGCAGGGGGGCTGTGTGTACAAGGCTGCCGGGTCAGTTCTTCAGTCGTTTACACTAATTGCACCCAGCTCCAGCTCCACTCACCACATTTTTTTCTTGACTTACTAGCATCCGCGGAAAGGCTATGCAAGTTGGTTTTCACATGATTTAATAGCAAAGGTAAGACTGTGCTCAACCTGTAACATTGCTTTTAAAAGGCGAATGTTGTTTCTGTTGCCGTCTGGGTGCCGGGTTTGTGCAGCCAGGGCTGGGACGCAGCCCTCGGGACCCTTCCAGAAGCACAGAGACATCTGCAGAAGTGCCTGGTCAGGGAAGTGGATGATGTGCTGATTCGGAGCTTGTGGCTGCCGGTCCCCTCCCCACGGGAAGGCAGCAGCATTGCCACCGCAGGGAGGAATTGCTTCTGCTCGGCAAGGGCATCGCCACAAAACACCTTCATAATTGAGCAAGGTAGAGTGCGTTGGCAGCCATGCCCAGCTGTAACGTTGGGGTTTTTTTTAAAACAAACCCAAAGGTTATGGTAAGACACAATCTATCGTCGTTGAAAAGATTTTTACTTGAGGAAAAGGGATACTGGGGTGGGAAAGAGAAATGGAAGGGAGAAGCTTGCAGGGTCAGTGCTCAGGGCTTTCTAGGAAGGAAGCTGAAAGTGTGGGCAAGGATGAAGAAGAGGAGGCTAAAGGTGTAGGTGGTTCCACGTCAGGAGTGTCTGTTGGAATTTACTTCAGAGAAATTAAGGAATTAGCTAAAGCAATCTTTGACTCATTAGTGCTGTATTTCTTATAGAGCTCATGGAGGGAAGGAGAGGACTAGGGAGGGGCAGAGATGGATGTGGTCTTTAACAGAGAAAGAGGAGAAGTTACTGAGAATTATAGACCAGGTGTTAAAAAAAACAGAATAAATTATTAAATAATTTGCAAGCACTTAGCGAGTCACGAGGGAATACCCAAATGGATGTGTCAAAACCAAATTACGTCGAGCTAGTTCAATTCCCAGCGTTGACGGAGTAACTAGCAGAAAGGCTAAGAAAGAAGTATTAGAGGTGCTCCATTCTGACTTTGGTAAGGCTTTTGACATTATTTCACCAGCGCAACGTTGTACTGTGTAAACGGGAAGTAGTCTGAATGAGGTCTCTATAAAGGGACTTCTGCAGTGATTGAAAGGCCGCAGCAAAGGTTTGGCTTTCACTGACTTGATAGTCCAAGTGGTGGGAGTCAGTTTTCTGAAGGGCTCTGTCACGTGCCCTGTTCTCTTCAATATTTCTTTTATGATTTGCGTAATGAATTTCAAAATAATTACGAAAATTGCGGATGACACTCAACTGAAAGGGGTTATTGAACGTTTTGAAGATGGGACAGGATCAGACTTCAGAATATTCTGGATAAATGAGGATAAGGGTCTGAAATGAGTAAGATGGTATTCAGTGGAAGCCACAGCTGGGAAGGAAAAATCAAATGTACAAATGTAAAACAGGAAATAAGAAGCTAGAGCAGCTGTGGCTGCAGAGCAGAATCAGTGTTCGTTTTTAGCGGATGACAAATTAAGCAGCTTAGTGTGTGATGCCGTTGCAAAGAGTGCGAGTCTTGCTGAGTTTTATAAAGACTGTATGCCCCAGGTGAAGCTGTTGTGGATGCTGTCTGCGGTATTTGGGTACCACACTGGGAAAGAGGTAGGCAAACTGGATACAGGAGCAGGAGGGAGGATTGTTTTAGAAAACATGATGTGAGACAGGGCTGAAGGAATTACATTTTTTTACTTGTATTTAGGAATTCTCTCTTTTTCTGGACTTAGCAGTTCACCAAATATTCCACTACTCAAATCATAATACAGCATTTCCATATCCACTGGACTAGATCCAAGAAGAGGCAGAATTAGCACCATCTGAAATTACAGACTATGAAGCTGAGCAAAACAAAAAATACTTTAGAGCTGTACAATTCATGGCAAAACTTTGAAGAGCTTTAGGGTTTGACTGTTCCCTTAGCAAGACAATTTAAATTCTTAATTCAACCCTGCTACTCCTACTACTTCTCCCCCACCAGAATTAATAGCACTGCACCTAACCTTGCTATTTAAACAACCCCTAATTAGGATGTCAGGGAGAGTTTGCCTTCCCAGCTCTCACACAAGTTGGGCCATGCTGCCTTTTCCTCTTAGAAGAGCCGGTCGCAGCCTTTGCCTTCCCAGTTATTCTCCCTTCAGACACCCATCTGATTCCAACCCCTCTTTTGGTATTTCCCCCCCTTCTCGTGGGAAACCCACCAGCTCAGATTGCCCGGTGCTGCCATCTGATTCACGTTCTTCAGAACAACTTGGTCAGCGAGCAGTTTTCCACCAGGGATGCTCTTAGGTTGTCCCGACCCGCTTTCTCGCACAGCAGCGCTGCTGCTTTCCAGCGTCTGCTTTGCCCTGGAAGACTTGGGCATCATCTGCCAGAGCAATGGGCCACAGCTACGCAAGCGAGGTCAGCGAACAGCCAGCTTTATCGCTGGTCAGCTTGTCAGGTCATCTCTGCTGCCGTAGGGACTGACAGTGGCTGGTGGAAAGTGTCCGGCTGACGTGTGCTTTCGGTCCCAGGTAGAAGTCCCTGCCTTGCAGGGCTGCCTTGCAAGCACAGGAGCTTCGTGCACCTCAGTTCTGCTACAAGATGGGTGGAAAACTGTCATCTGATAATTGTTGAGACTTTGATGATATTAATTAGCTGTGGGTTATGCAGCTTCCTGGTGGTCTTGATTCTGTTGGGTCTCGTCTCTCAGAAGATCTTTCCTTCTGAGACTGGAATGATAGTTTATCACACGTTGAAACTTCTGTATGGCGTTATAATGCATAGCAGTAGTTATTAATAGAGTGAAGAATGTACAAGGGAAAAAAAAGCTATAAATGCATCTAACAAGAAAGAACTGCAGTGACTAATGATTTAAAAAGACAGAATGAGAATCTATGTACTGTATAACATCTAAGCAGATTTCCCCCAGTATTCCATAAAAAGTCTACTCCTTCAGTATCTGCTCTATTTGCAGAATTTCTCGTTCTGTTCCAAACAATGCCTTGCTGTGTATAAAATACCTGTGGCACATTTTGTAGTCCTGAGAAGACTACAAGCTAGTTGCCAACTGTAGTAACAGTTATGTTCCGTAACAGAGCATAAGGGTGAGTATTTTAAATATCTGTTTGCTGGACTAAAGAAGTGCTTCTGAACCAGGTCACCGCAGTTGTGCTTTCCAAAAAAAACCAGTATCCCTTTCACCTGCCAGAGCATTGGGATTTGGTTCAAAACCTCTTGATGCTGCTGATGCACATGGAATCACGTAGCAGTAAGAAATCCGATGCTGGGAAGGATGGAAGCAGAGAGCTGTCCCTTACTGTGTGCAATGCACACGGGAGAGGAGGAAAAAGCAGGAGGGAGACTTTGTATTTGCTCTAAGCATCCCCTTTTCTTCAGTAGCACACAGCTTAGTTCTCTTTTTTCCCCCCTTTGGGCTGGTGGCAGGCTGCAGCTGTACAGTGTGTTGTTGCAGAGGTGAATGATGTGAGCGAGGTCCCACAGGAGCGAGTGTGGTCTGGGGGGGGAGACTCATTTGGGATTGATTTCGGGGTAGTGAAGGGCAGTTCGTTTCAGGAGCTAGGCAGAGCTAGCGAGGAGGGGCAGACGGGATCAGTGGACGGTTTTCTCAAGCAGGTTTTCTTTGTTGTTCTTTGCATGCAGGTGGCGTTTGGCCACCCACAAAATGAAGGTGGCAGGTGAGTTTCCTTACGCAGCAGGTCTGCCTGCCAGGCTGGGGCATTCCCCTGGCTTTCACCTAGAGATACTGCTTTCTTTTGAAGTGAGCTTTCTGCAAACGTTAATAAACCAATATAACGTGGACTGATACTTTCTAGTGCTATGTGCTGACAGCGTTGTTCACTCCGTCCTAGCCAGGGAGAGCTGTGCAAGCTCTCCGACTGCAGAGGGGTTGAGTGTTGTTTCACGTGCCCTGCACTCTTGCTACAAACTGCATGGGACAGGATACGAGGGGGAAAGCCTGATGAAAAGCAAAGGAAAATGATCATATTTGAGACAAAAATGGAGAAACAATAAACACAGATTCCCTGTGGTGTCATTTTGTAGTCCATTTCAGAATACAAGCTTATATTAAATGACATTTGGCAAATATATTCTGCTGCGTAAGTGCCCTTGAGATGCTCACTGTTTACCAGTGTAGTTTATTATAGCTAATAGTGATGCAGGTGTTTTTCTAAAAAAACCTGTAGCATTGCACAGAATTTTCTTTTTCGCTCGCATTTCTTCAGACTATTATCTGCAAAGTTGTAGTCCCATTTTCGTATGATCTAATTGTCTGAATCTAAGTCTTTACCCGAAGTATTTAACTGAGAAGGATCTGTCCCTCCACTTTGAGCACAGCTGAATCGAAGATGATGTAGATGAGAGCCATCCGCTGTACAGAGCAAATACAGGATTTCTCATGATTATTTGATGCAGAAGGAGCCAAGTCAGGCAGAGGCCCTGCTCAAGGTCTCACTGGTTTGGGTGTGCTGTCTTTTGATCTCAAAAGTGAGAATTCCATGGAAATTGTTCCCTTAGAAATCTCCTTCTTCCACTTTCTACCAGGCAGCCAGTCTGCTGCTCTCTGCTTCTCCAGAGGATGCTTTGAAGGTGAGTGACTTTGGTGTGATCACCTTTGCCTTTATCCGCATCCCCGCAAGCCCCGCTGAGCCGAGTCTCGGCAGAGATGCTGAAGTTTTCCTGCTGGGGCTGTTCGGTACCAGCCGATATGAAATGTAAAGCTTGAACTTTCAAACTCCAGTTCCTAGGGAGTGCTTGTGCAGGGAAGGTCAAGCTGATGGACTGTCAGCTTTAGTCAGTCCCACAGGGAATGGCGTGGCCTGAAATGTTGAAAGTTCACTCTATACTGCCTTTGCACAACTTTGGTTTTTTTAATGCCAGAGTTTCTTGCTGCATATAACTGACTATTTGAAAAGATAGGTGAACTTCTTTCAAGTCCTTGTGGCCCAGTTAGCTCCATCCCAGGGACTGCCTTGAGGTGTTTGTGGGGTGTGTTGTCAATCCAATGTTTCATGTCAGTGTCTCTTAAATTTACTCTTGGACTTTGACTCTCGGTTGTAGTCTACCGGTGTTGCTTTCAAGGCTAGTCCTTGCGTACCTGTGAAAGGTGACAGCTTTTGCCTGGTATGTTTTTAATTATTGGCATCTAATAATATAACCTAGGATAGTTTTTACTTACTATGTCCTCGAACCAAACCTAGATTAGGGATTTTTCTTGCATCTCAGATGATCTCACCTCCACGTTCAGTCTCCCTCCGCTCTGTTCCCAGGTTGCTTTTCTCTATTTTTTAATCCTCTCTTTGTGTGGGGATGTTCACAAAGTCCTCGGACATGTCACAGTGCTGATGTGTCAAAATAAAAATGTTTTCTCTTCTTTGTGAGCAAGCGGACTTTTCAAATCCTGGATAAAGCTATGTGAGAAACCATTTTGTGTCATTAGTAAACAGCAAAGCAGAGTTAATAATTTCGTTTTCGTTAGAGAGGATGGATTTCTTATGCTCTTTGATATGAGTAGAAAGAGGAAGGGAATTTTGATATAGCGTGCCACTCTCCTGGTTTTAAAATCAATGTTTGTGTCTCTTCTCTTCCCCCCGAACTACTTGGACTTAATTACATCCTTCAATTAGGAACATAGGATTTGTTTGCGTTATCAGTTATAATTAAAGTCCATGGTAATTACCGCCTAATATGCATTATCATTATATGTAAATGTTGAACTCTTGCAGACAGCCTTATAGAGTAAATTAAAAAAAATGATCTGCTTAAGATTAAATTCTTCAGACTTTTTCGGTTCCACATGTGTGAACCATTTTGGCAGTATATTTCTTGGATTTAAAAGATGGCTGAGCTTGATGAGACAAGTTGTCATTTATAATGCATGTTCTGTTTTCCCCACACTTTGGTTTTCATCACTCCTATGTGTTCCTTCTGCAAAGCTGCAGTGACATTTCGGAGCAGTGTTTTTATTGACTTGAGAAGATTAACATTTACTAGGACCACAACTTAATTTCTTTTATGCTACGCAGAGATGCCATCTGTATTAAAAAGCACGTTTTTGAAATCATAAACCTGTATGTAGTCAGCTTCCTTTTTAAAATGACGGAGGATCCTCAGGTTTCAGAGTCACCATTACACAAAGATGATGTTCTCTCCCGGAGAGTGAGATGTTAATTAAAACGGCAGGCAGCGCTGATGGCTGGAGCATGCTGCCCTCTGCCTGCAGAGTTTAAGAAATGTATTTTGCTCCTCTGTCTTCAGCATTTAACCTGTATCAGTGCAAAACTTGCATGCAGTTACCTTGGTGTATCATAGGAATTCCCTCCCATTTAAAAAGTTTCTTTGCATCGTGTTTTAAAATCCCTGCTTTTGAGATGGTTTGGATTGTTACTGTGTTGCTAAGACTGTAATGAAATACTATAGCCATGCTTTCTGTGAGGAGAACCATCTTTTGGTTATGATAAATGAGAGTTCCCCTTATCCACATCTGGCATCTGTCTGTGTAGAAATTCAGGAGCCCATTGTACTTTCTGAAAGAAATTTGAAAATCACCTCAGCATTGTAGCCAATACTCCCTTTCTCTCAAAAAAAGCAGGTTCGTCCCTGTAGAAGCTGTTACTGATCATGCATGTGTACCATGTTTGCCTAAATAATCAGCATGCCAGCGCTTCTGCTTTTTATTTTATATATGAAGCTTTCTGGGATAACAGGCATTGTATAAAATCCAGTTCTTTTCTGATTTTTCTGATAAAGGTCTTTGTGAAGAAGCATGCAATGTTCAGAGAGTTTAAATAAAAAATTAAGTGTATTTCTGGAACTAAAGTACTAATCACGCAAAAAACCTAGGAAAATTTCTTACAATTATTTAAATGATGGTTGTAGTTTCAGGCTTGTGAGTAGAAGAAGTTGATAATATTTACACCTGGATACCATTTTTACTGTGTGTGCAGATCACCAAGTGTACAGATGAATGTTTGTATGTTTAGGTATGAGGGATGTTATATAAACAATGTGAGACTAGTAGTTTGTTGTGTGTTTGTGATCAGAATAGAGGCTTGTCAGGTTGTGTCAACTGTATAATTGCTTCAGCATAGAAAATGAATTTTTTAGAAAGATATTTTGGGAAACACTGAGAGAGAGCTTTAAAGCAACTTACTGAAAATAGCCATAAAATCAGTTTCTTTAACATCTTAATGACCATCTGTTCCTACCTCAAAATTTACCTTCTAATATGTAGAGGCTTGTAGAAGTCTCTTAAATGGGCCCAGCTCCTGGACTCCGATGATTACATAGAGTCTGTTTTTACTTAAAAAAGCTCATTTTCCATCCACCCTTCAAAAATAAAATACCCCACTACATGCTCAAAACCCAAAAGAAGTATGCAGAGACCTAGGCATGTTACTTACTGTATCTTACAAGTCCAGAGTGGTCCTGAAGAAGGGGAAAGGAGCACTGTAATTTTCTCTTAACTTCAAAGAAAAGCATTTTGGGATGGCGGGGTTGTTGGCCATCCTTGTACAGTCAAGCCAACACACACAGCCTGTTGGGACAAAGCAAGGTGTTGCTCCATTTGAGATACTTTACAGTGCTTTCAGCTGGTGAACTGTTACAAGTCTTGACCCCCAAGATGAAGTGTATTTGGAAATGTGGTTTTATGGTCATGCTTGTGGGAACACCTCTCCACGAGAAGGCGTCCCTCACGCTTCCATCCCCACGCATGCACAGTCACCTTGTTTGAAGTGTAGGGAGGCTGCACTCTTTTGACTGTGGAAGTTTGATTTATTTTTGCTCAAGAAATGTGTGGGGTCATCTTTTTTTCCTGCATGTGTCTTGAATCAGCCAGGAGTGATGAGGGGGCTGGGGTTGGTGGGGCTCCTGCTCGAAGGGCAGTAGCTTGTAGTGATCTCCCATGAAGGGTCCCTGTCCTTCTGGTTTCTGGCTGCTGTTTTGTGCCGCTTTCCCCGTAGTTCTCTTGGCACTACGGGATGCGGTTGTGTCCCTGGAGACCCTGGCAGGGCACCTCAGCAAGCGGGGCTCCTGTCCCCTGCGTGCTGTGCCTCGCGGTGCTGGTGGCCGAGCGCAGGGGACAGGAGGGGATGGGGAAGAGTAGAAGAGGGTTTTGTGCACGTAGTGGGCTTGTTCAACTTCACTCCCCAAACTTTTCTAAATCTTGTCTACAACAGGGGGTTTCTTGAGTGCTCACGTTTATGGGAATAGTGTGAGCGGTACTTTAGAGTAATACAGCATTTCCATGAAATGTTGTGATGTCAGCCACAAAAAAAAATCAAAACAAAAAAAAGATCAACAACTCGCAGGTTTGAAATGAGAGGCAGGTCATAACAATTTATTCTGTTAAACAGCGAAGACGGAGTAAGCAATGGGCCTGTCTCTGTAATTCACGTAGCCAAAAATGAAGCAGGCTGGTCACCTCTCCCAGCTGGGCTCGGCTGGTCCTTTACATCCAAGGGAGCGTAAAGGCAGGTAGATGGTAGGGCTGGGGCGGCTTTGCCGCCCTTCAGGCTCGCTCATGCACATCCAGCCTCTCACCTTTGAAGTTTCAGGGTAAAATGCAAGTAGTGTTTTCTGGTTTAGAGAATTCCATAAATATTTTAAATGAAACGCAATGCACTATTTCGTGAATCTTACCTTACATTATTTATTTTAAGGCTGGCTTTAATAAGAAAATCTGAACGTTTGCATGGAGCGAGGAACAAATAGAGCCCCATTTCATTTCCATGAACATTATTGTGCAAACTACAATTAAAATGAATACTGGATACTTATTCTAGGCTTATCTGGAATTTACTGGGAAGCTGCTTGGATTCTAAGTTATCTTCATTGCAAATGTGGACTGCAAAGCAACCGGTCACAAGCACCGGGTAAGATTTGTCTCAATGTAGTGGAGTGTTCATGTTCTGGGTTGCCTTTTAGAGTAATTTACTGCTTTTATGTCTTCCCCCCCTCCCCCACCTTTCAAAGTGGCCTAACGAGACTGTCATTTTGTATGCTCGTCAAAACGTAGTTTTTTGGAAGAGGAAAAGTGGCAGCTCTTGCCAGTAGAGGGAGTGGATGGGCACAGATCTGGGACTTCTCCTCCGTGTGCAGGGAGTGCTGGGGTGCCTGTGTGGTCTGGAGATGTGTGCGCTCTGCTACGTGTGCATACGTACTCATCTTTTCTGTATGCTGCAGAAATGCATTTTCTGTTGAGAAAATCCTGGTAGGGGTTTGTGCTTGGGGATCAAAAAAAGGTGAATAAATGCATCGGTGTTACCACTTTTCACTTTTAAATAAAAGGGGGAGAGAGTTTCAATAATTGTCACCTTGTTGCAGACACGATGACTGTTTTCACCATTTTGCTGTAATTTTGGTAATATCTAAGGATTTAGCAAAATAAGGTCTTCTTTTCTTACTCAGTTCTGTTCACAGAAAATCTTTTTTAAACCACGCAAAAAACTCCAATTAAAAAAAAAATCGTGCCAGTTCTGGTCTTTAAAAGAACATTCTCACAGCGAGCCCCAATACCGAACTCCTAGCCGTTAAAATTGCCTTTTCTAACGTTTGCACCAATTTTCTTCTCCCTAGTAGTATTTGTGAACTCATCAGGCAGCTGTTATTAATTACTGTTTTACAAGCCTTAAATGCTGTCGTTCTGCCGCTGAAAAGGACCTCTCTGGGTGCCCCAGTAGGTGAGGCAGAATGACGGGTTGCGACTTTGAGGGGAAAAAGCTCGTTCTTGCCCTTGCCGCCGAGTCTGATGGTCTGTGGAGCCCGGGAGAAGCGCGTGCTGCAGCGCGGAGGAGGACGCGGCGTTTCGGCTGGGGAAGCGGAGCGCGGCGGTGGGCTGCAGGGCACTGCGTGGGGCGGCCGGTTCTTACTAATCCACCCTAGGGACTTCGGTGGGAAGGGGAAGGGGGTGGCAGCGAGATGGCCGGTGCCAGTGGTGGGATCCTTGTTCTCCTGTCACCGCCCTTGTCTTGGTGGCAGGGGGCTGGAGGCAGCTCCATTCCCCTGGCTCTGAAGCTCTGGTAGGGGGGGAAAGGCAAGGAGGAAAGCTGGGTCTCTGATGGGTTTTTTTCATGCTATTTAGGACTTGAAACAGAGCTCGGGGCACGTGTGTGGGAGCAGATAACACTCCTGGAAACGGCTACAAGGGGCTGGTTACAGGTGGGCATCCCCTGGCAGAGGAAGAGCCGCCGCACCCAGCGATGCCATCTTTGTGCCTCCCGGACGGAGCTGGCCGTAGGGGAAGGGCCGGTTTAAGGCAGAGGTTGCTCGGTGCGGTAGGAGGTGTGTTGGCCGAAGTAGAAGACTAGATCCTGGGACCCGGGAGCTTCTGTCACATCTTATGCATTCCTGGCACCTAGATTGAGCATCCTTTGCTCCTCGAAAGTGGAAGATCTGTCTCAGA
Organism: Leptodon cayanensis; assembly: GCA_027564655.1. NCBI lineage: Eukaryota > Metazoa > Chordata > Aves > Accipitriformes > Accipitridae > Leptodon > Leptodon cayanensis. Next base: position 1,361,470 of record JANXJC010000064.1, on the reverse strand, counting down.
TTGAACAGTGGCGGGAGACTGCCATCTGTTCCCCATCTGCTGGGCAGGTCTGGCTTTAAAATCATGGGTACCATCGCCTCCGCTCCACCTTCTGATCGAGAGAGGGGCATGGTCCTCTTACGGGCCAAAAGGTTGCAGTTGTTCCACATTTGTGACTTTGTCTCCCGGGTTGTTTTTTTTCTTGGGAGTGGTGGTGGTGGTGGGGGGGGTTTTCCTGAGATATTTGGAAACAAACTCTCATTTCAAAAAGAACCCCTAAATGCTGCTTTGGCATAAGTAAAACAGTCTTCCTTATGTTTTATAGGAAAATATTTCTGTTTATCTTTACGTAATTCAAACTAACGGGGCTTTGTGTATTGGGTTTGTCCCCCAGTCACTGCTCTGGCATCTGATGACGTGTGTCACTTCAAATCCCGCAGTGCTGTCGCAGGGCACACTATGTCCTAGGCCTGGGGGAGGTAAGACAGGACCTCGTCGCAGGCGTTCGAGCCAGCGTAAGGAATCCGTCCTGGGGAGGCAGTGGACCCGTCTGCGGCAGGAGAGAAGCAATGTGTTGGCAGCGACAGAGCCATCTCCGAGGTGGTTTTGAAAGCCGGCGCATGCTCAGAGAGGATTAGAAACCTTTCCGGCCTTCTCCGTTCCCTTTTCCAAACGTGGAGGAATCTTGGCTTTTCAGTCTTGTCTTCCCAACAAATGCTTGGTGCAGAAACGTCTAGGTGCATTTTCCTCCAGTGTGCTCTGAGTCTTGACCGTGGAGGAGGAAAGCTTCATTTGAGCAGTGTCCAAAAGATGCTGAAAAAAGAGCACTGCACAAACCTGACTAAACGTCAGATGAATAGATGTTCCCCAAAAGTTGTTTATGATGCACAAAATAAAATACAGCTGCCTTCCCTGAAAGCTTGTTTCTTGCACCCTGCGTAGGGTGAAGGAAGCTTCCACATCGTCGGGGATTTTTGTTTGCAGCAGGTTCACCAGTGCTCTAATGCTGAGTATATATGCTGTAGCATATTGATAGCTAAAGGTATGAAGGGAAGCTTCTTTTTAATCTCTTAGAAAATCAAAGCCATCTTTTATGACACTTGTTTAATAATCTAATGTAGCAGAGGAGTATGGGAAACAGCTCTTAACCTTGAAAATCAACTTGGAAAAAATGCTGTGAAGAGGATTTATAGGGTGACAAATTTAACAATCCACTGAATAGCTTTTTCTCCTGAGATGTGAACTCTTACAGCTCTCCAATAGAGACATGGTGTAAAAGAGCAAAAAAGTATGCTTTCAGTTTTAGAAAAAACTTTCTTTGTGGCCAAGTTTAAAAAGTAGTGGGAGACTTATTTTTAGTATAGTAAAATTTACATGAGCTACTTTTACATAGCTGGTTTTTTTGAGTGTCTTATTGGGTCTTACTGAGTTTCTTATTGTTTTGTGGCTGTCATTTTTGTTTTCTTTTAAGCTGGCTCATTATTGACTTAACTCACATGTTCTCCCCACTAACGAGTGAAACACCACATGGTTCACAAGCAGAAGAAAGAAAGGACAAAATTGTAGATTTGGTCACCCATGCCAGGGAGATGTTTTAAATATTATGCAAAGAATGGAACAAAAAGAACACTGGCTGTAAAAATTAAAACCACACCAAACAAACCCCACACACCTTTTCATAGTATTAAAAAAACCCAAAACCAAAATAGAGGAATTTTCTAGAACACAATAGCCTTTTGTGAAGTGTATATGATATGGGTCTTCTGCTTAATTATAGTTCTTATATCCCATTGATCAAAGGCATGACCTTTCCTTGTTAACTAAATGATTCATTAGCTTCTTCAGAAGTTGACTTCTGTGTCTAACGCTGCTTTATACTGAGATTTCGAGCAGACTGTTAACGTGCATCATGTTGTATCCTTCCTTGCGTTGTTATTGTAGCTTCTAAGTGAGGCTGTATTTTATTACAGTAGTTCTTACTGCCATTTTGCTGTGACTCATTTCCTTGCAATTAGATGTGTCCCATCCCTGAAATGCAATTTTCTTTGTGCTGCTAAATGCACAGCACAAGTTTTACATGAGTCCTTTCATAGGACTTTTGTGTTCGATAAAAAGTAAGTATCGGAAACCGGTGCCCGCAAGGCAGGATGTTGCAGGGCTTGAAGCACTTCAGGGAAGTGCATGGCGGCTGGGGCAGAGCTGGCATGGATTAAAAAGAGGAGAAAATTCTCCACGAAAGACTGAGGGCGAGTTGTGCGTGTCTGTCATTCCTACTCATCACTCCCTGTGCGACCAGTGCAACTTGGAAAGAAAAGAGGGGAAAAAAAAGCCTTTTTCTTTTTTGGCAGTCTTCATCTGTTTGTTGAACATGACTGAAATGAGCTTGTTGGTCTCGACATAACATTAAATGGGGAGGAGTGGATGTGATACGAGCCATCATGCAAATCCATTGCTAACGGCAGAGTTTTCTTCCAGGGCCAAAGACGGGGCTTGCTCCCAGCCTGAGCCCTCTTGTCCGGGGGGGCAGGAGGAGGTGAGCCGCGCACTAGCCATAGCTCAGTGCCTCCCTGCGGGACCTCGTCCTTAGCCCTGCTTATTGGAATTGGATGACGGACTTGGGAAGGAGCCTGTCCACCAAAGTGCTGTTTGAAATAAAAGGCGAACGTTTCAATGCTGGCAGTATTTTTGAGCGAAAGAAAAGTGGCTTTTTGTTAGTCAGGCATCATATAACTATACTAAATGTACTGTCCCAATAAAAACATAATGAGGGTATTGAAGGATGCGCTGTGATATAACTGTGGGGCTGTTATTTATTTCCATGCTGAAGCTTACGGTATTTAGTTCAGTTGTGATTTGTTTCTGATATCTGGGCATAAGTTTCCAAGCAGCCTTATATAAAGGGTGTCGAGTTCCCTCTTAATTAGTATTGAACCTTCTGGGAAAGGACTGCTGACTCACTATATAACTCACTCTGCAACTGCTTCGTCATTTGTCATACGCCACTAAGCAACTCTTAGATATTAGAAACCATCCATCAGTACCTCCCTCAGCTGGATCCAAACTGACAGCTTAGGAATGAAAGCCTCCCAGAATCAAAGTCAATCTTCTGAGCTATTCAGTCCCTTGAAATAAATGTTTCATGTGGAATAAACTGAATATTAATGGCTCTAATAAGAAAACGAACTGCTATAGTCCTGTCTGCCATTTTCTCTTCTGTCTTTGTTTCTGCTCAGAGTGAGTGGGTAGTCTTCCCTTGGTTTGCAGCTCTCCATGGGGTTGAACTCCAGACTCCAGGTAGGCGTTTCAGTGTGGTCCTACCCCTCATCCCGCTCCTCTTTGGCTTAAAGAGCTGAAACGGAGAACATGGGCATTTGGGCTCTGGATCCCGCCAAGGATTGGATCCAGAACTACAAATTCTGGATGAGACATCTGTTGTGCTTCTGATCATCTCAGCGCTGGAGCCCGTTGCGTTACAGCTTCAGTTCGTAAACTCAACCCTTTAGGGCAAAATATCAGTGAATATGTTTATTCATAGAGGCTTCCAGGTGTTACGTCAAAGATTAGGGACAGTAGTTCCTATGAAAGCAAGTGGAAAGAGGAACTTGAGTTTACCTCTGCTCAGACCTTAAAGGGATACTGTCAATACAGGGTTTGTTTCCAGGCTTTACTTAAAAAAAAAAAAAAAAAAAAAAAAAGTTCAGTGTTGATAGGAGATCCAGATACTTTATTGAAAGGGTTTTGTATTTTGCAGTCGAGTTTTACATGTGTGTTTATCAGAGAAAGTGAAAACGGACTAGGAAAGAACCAACAAAATTAATATAAACAAAGTTACTTGAAATTTATGAAAACTGCTTACTTTTCCTCTTTGCTTTTGGTGATAGGATCTTGAAGTAGTAAATTCAATATTTCCAGGATTCCAGGTAGTCCTTCTAGTATCTACCCCATCTTTGTACAAAAGGCAGGGAAATGATTTGTCTACACCTCAGATGCAAGCACATCCCAAATCTATCAATTTAAAATTCCCAGGAAGAGGCCAGTGGGAAGTGCAGCACCACGCACCCAGCCAAAGACAGTTGCATGTGCACTGCTCAGAGACCCCCCCAGGTGAAGAGCCCTTTTCATAGATTAACAGACTTGAAATGCACAGCCCGAAATGAGCATGTTGGTAGAAAATGTGCTGCCTCTGTGTGTGGGTAAGGGTGTAAATGTGGATTATTATTTTTAGCGGGGGTTTTTTTTATGCTTGTTTTGGAGAAAATTTAGCATCCTCACTGAAGCCCCATGTGAAAATGACATTAGTAGCTGTAGGCTTGTCTTCATGTCAGTAAGACATGAATTGGCATAAATGAAACACCTCTTTCAGGAGAATGCTGTGCTTCTAATTACAAGAAAAAATTTAAGACACATGCGTGGGAGGGAGTGCAATGGGTACCTGCGTTATGACCAACTTAAGGAGGATGCTTCCTTTTTCAGAGGCTTTTTGTATCCAAATGAAAGCAAGCAGAGATTTGCGATTTTTATATATATATATATATATATTTTTTTTTTTTACACTCTGTTTCTTTATCTTCTACTAGCATAGTGCATCTTAACTTCCTGCAGCCTAACCCCTTTCCTGCATCGTGCATTTGGCAGTACTGCGGGAGCCAGCATCCCTGTTGCCGGACCACAGTACCAGCAGAGCTTCTCCGGCCTGGAGCTCAACCAGCGATAGCAATTGCTCCCTAAACATGGGCTGTCTCGGTTGCATTTGCTCTCGGTAGGGCTTCTCCCTCCCAAAGAGTAACTTTACCACTCACCTGACTGCAGATGTCTGAATTCCCTACTAAGAGCCTGCACCATCGGGGGTTTTCCGCCGTGACCTGAAGGTGAGCCCCAGGTGCAGTAGGCGATGTTGACATAAGCAGCTTGAAGCCCCAGTTCTGGCCAAGTGGAGGATGAATCTTTAATGCCTTCTGCTTGAGCTGCATTGCGTTTTCATGCATCACGGAAAGTGCTGCATTCAATCTTTATTTAGGTTTTCTTATCAGGTATGAAATGAGCTGATGGCAAAATCTGCAGTTGCTTCAGATTTTTAAATGATGGAGATAGATGGCTGTAATCTTCTGTCATTTGACATGATTTTTACCCCTACGTTTTTGTGCCCCAGCAGAAATGATAGGAATTCAGATGGTAATGAGGTGGCATCCGGATGCACGGCACACACGGGCGTATGCACAAAATATTGATTTAAATGTGCCCTGACAAGCTGGTCAGGCAGCAATCTGAAGGAAAGGAAACTTCTGAAATGAAAGAGGAATAATGACAATAATGAAGAGGCAGAACATTGTTTTTAATACGTAGCAGCAGTATGAAGATCTGGGTCTGATGAATCAGAAGGGGGAAGCTGGCACAGGAGCCCGCTGTGATTTGTTGCATACATTTGTTTCCATTTTTATCCATTAGCAGCACTGTGAGCGTTCGGAAGCAGCCGAGAGATTGGGAATGAGGAGCAGGGGGAGGGGAACTTAGGCTGTTCAAGCTTTGATAGGTGGTGAATTTATATCAGCTAGCTTTCTAATTTCCTGTTAAAACACCCAGGCCCCTTCCTCCTTGCCTTATTTTTAAAGTAAATAAATAAATAAATGGCACGCTTACCAGCCAGTTTCTGCATTCCACGCGGCAGCTCGGGAGCATCTCCATCACCTCAACAGTTTTATGGACCTTTCCAGTAAGGCAGCAGGTCTTGGATGTTGGTGCAGTACCATTAGCATATGCCTCTGCGAAATATTTCATCCTTTTGTGACTCCCTTTTGATCAATTAAGTTTATGTAGCTCTTTCCAAGTAAGTTCATAGAGGGAATCTGTACACAGCCTTCTCTTTGTGGTACCAAGTTTATTTTCATTGCTGAAGTGCAGCAGCTGGCATGATGGAAACCTAAATGTATGTTGGGGGAAAAAAAAGTAAGTGCTTTACAGCGATTGCTGTACGAGCCCGTTTTCATAAAGCCTGTGACACATGAACAAACACAAAGAAATTCAAGCATACGGTATTGCCAACTTTCTGTCTCTGGCTGTGAACACACTGATCTCGCGCATCTATGGATGCAGCCTGTTTGTGCTCGTCCAGGTAGAGTTTCACCTTACATTTGAATGGAAAGCTAGCGGCGTGCCATAGAATACGTTAATATGTGCACTTAAAAAGAGGAGAGGAAAAAAAAAAAAGAGATAAGTACTTTTGGCCATGATCATCTTTTTAATTTAGTGCTGGTTTCTATAAGATTTCAGTAGTGAAATAAATATTGAATAAACATTAAAGAGGGAGAGGAATTTCAAGTTTTGAAGATAACGTGACCATAGTTAATAAGCAGTATGGATCTGTAAATAATAAAGTCTGTCACAGTTTGGAATATAACACAAAATTAATGGAAGAAATACTAGTGCTTGATTGCAATACTTCAGGATGCTTGTGGGTCTTTTGAAGCGTTTGATGAATTTTAAATGCTCATGATCTAACAAGGGAACATACCTCAAAATGAGTTGGTTGAGAAACACCCCCAGGAGTTGACTCAAGGATAACAAAGGCAGTAGTGACTTAACAACCTCATTAACAGTTGATAAAATTAGCAGATGAAATTAGATCAGGAGACCTACGTAGTAATAAGAGTGGAAATGTGTTTAACTAGTCTTTAAAACAACTAGAAATGTGTAATATGCAGAAGAATATCATATGACTTGGCAAGTTAATGCATCTGTGGGGAAATAATCCAAGATATGATGGTATACTATGAATGGAAAGCTGGGAAAGCCCCAGTGCATAGAGGGACCAGCACGTGTGGACAAATGGCAGTTATGTTTGCTATATACTAACAGCAGTAATACTTGCAAAAAGAAGTTACTAGTGCTGTACTGAGAAAGGGCATGTCAGAGGCACAGGAAAGTAATTGCTCCCCAACTTAAATGTCTGTTGGACTGCACCAAGACTATTAAATTAAATTACATTATGGGTGCTTCCTGCATTGAAACATAGGAGCAAACAGGAAGGGTTCAGTATTAAGCAGCAGATGGATTTCAGGCCCGAGTTATGAGAAAAGATAATAATTTATGCGTATAGCATATTTGTAACCAGTGGACAATTATTAGAAGAGCCCAGATACCTATGGCGAGAGGAGATGAGTTCTAAGGGAAATTTTGAAAGGTCAGCGTAGTTGCAGAAAAGTGTGGAAAACTAAGGGAAAAATTAGAATGAGTCGTTAAGAAATTTTCACTGAGATGCATTGATTCATGTGAAACATCTTCCAAAAGAAGATTTTTGGCTGCGTGATGTGGTGAAGGGAAGCGGCGGCTGAGCAGCGCTGGGGGGCTGGCCCGGGCTGTAACTCTTCTCAAGGCCCTACAGCCAGCCTGAGGGCTTTGAACTCCTCGGGAATTCAGGGGGGTGGTGTTTGTGCTTTTAAAAAAATCCATGCAAGTTCCAGGCAAAATTACTAGTTGGTTAGTGGAAATGTAATACAGCACTTGAAGTTGGATGTCTGTCGCTAAGCTATTAATTCATACCTGACAGTGCAAAAGAAATGCGTGAGAGGGTTTTTGTATAAGAACGTTGGAGTATTAGAAAAGTAATTAAAACAATGTTTTGTTACTACTAATTGGTAGTTTACAAATGGTAAGTTTACAATAATACAGGAAGGATTTGTCTTTTATAGGAAGATAGCCGGTGCTTTGGCTTTTTCAGTTATCCTTTTAATTTTCCAAGAGTAACGTTTGTTTTCCTGACTGGCATATTTTTGTTTTCTGTTGGGCTGTCCTTGAATGCGTTGTTTTGCCTCTGTATTTAGCTGCTCCCAGTTCATTATTGATCATTATTGTATATGATGTCACATTTACCTTAGGAAGTTGTAGGATTTCTCTGATTTAAAAAAAAAAAAAGTTAAAAATGGAAAAAACTGATAAATACATATACAGACTTTTAAGCGTTAATGTTATCTGGCCAAGCTTCACCTTTTTTTGAAGAGTATTTTAGGAGGAGCTATTAAAAGTGTGATGAATAGCAGCGGGACACCACTAAAGTACTAATGGTCCATGGAGGAATGACACTAAAACAAGCTTGAGGTTATCAACCTTTCGCTTTTGAAACTTATGTTACAAATACTTGAACCCCTTGCCTAGGAACCTTTCCTTCATTTGTTTTGTTAACTGTTTCCTGAGAGCAAAGCGCGGTGATAATTCCCTGTGAGTCGTACATGTTACAGATGTTCTCTTTTTCTGATGTAAATAACGTGCTTTGTGCTACCTTGCACATGCGTGTTTGCTGTCTGTTGCTGTGGATCCCGTCCCTTCTTCTACAGCAAAAGGGAAGGGATGTGTGGGGGGGAGGACAGTGCGTAAAAGGGCTTCCCTGCTCTTGAAGTGTTGGTGCTTTGAGACTGTGGAGCAGTTTTGGAGCATAACGGGGCAGTTTTTCTGATGTATCGGGTAGATTCTGATACCTGATGTATCAGGTAGATTTTACATGAGTGTTAATTATATATTCAATAAAACATGTTCTACAGTGTCGTGGTTTAACCCCAGCCAGCAACTAAGCACCACGCAGCCGCTCACTCCCTTCCCCCCCCCCCCCCCC